>PVHX01011382.1:0-64515 GCA_004024805.1 Geosciurus inauris | reverse complement strand
AAGTTTGGACCCAGGTGTGCTCTACTACTGAGCTACACCCCAGCCTTCCTTGTTTTTTATTTTGAGGCAAGATCTCTCTAAGTTGCCCAGGTGGCTTCAAACTTGATCCTCCTGCCTCAGCCTCCTGAATAGCTGGGATTATAGGTGTGGTCCGCTGTGCCCAGCCTCAGCCCCCTTCTTGTTAAACAGAGACCTTCCTTCAAAATGGCCAAATGTCTGAGGAACCTGCAAGAGTCAGACCTACACTGATACCAGCCAGGCATGCCTGCCACTCCACTTTCCAGCCCCCTGCCTGAGGGAGCTCCAGGTTGGTCACACACAGCTCTGGGCCCCAGAAAGGAGGAAGGCCCATCATGTCCCAGTGAGGGGTTCCACTGATGTGGGCTCCCCACAGCATCTCCCATCTGTAGTTGGGGAACATTGATAGATTAGACTTCCCTGTCTGGGTTCTCTGACCATCACATTTCTTTCTGTCCTAACATACATCACCAACTATGCTTCTGGCATCAGGTGCCCCAGCTGGAGGCTCCCAGCAGGGCTGGCATACCCACTCTGGAGTACCCTGCCCACTTCTGCCAACTTGATGGATTTCCTGTTGTCCTTGGAAACCTTGAGCAGGGGCTGTTTCCTCCCATGTCCTCCTCCAGGAGCCCACCTAGGACGTTCCTGGGGACCCTCCATGTTAGGTCCCTTGGAGGGGGCTGTTGTGGAGGCCCCTCAGCAGAGGAAGGTGCTGGTAGCCAGGGAGAACACGTCTGCGGCCTGGTTCTTTCTCTCCTAGAGCCAGCCCACAGGGTGACTTACCTTCTGAAAGCTCAGAGGCTCCCCCAGCCCACAAGACTCCCCTCCAACATCTACTAGCAAGAGACAGAGAGGTCTTATTGGTGTTGTTTCTCTAAAGAACTCTCACACAAAAGCTGTGCACAGCAAAGCTTAGGGTTCTGCTGGGAGGACTCAGTTGCCAGGTGCCCGCACTTCTCAGAGCACTTCTGCTTTTGACCTTGACAGATCAGAGGGAAACCCCAGCACCTGGGGGCCTTGCCCATTGACTCCTGTTTCCTCAGGTCATAACTGACAAGGACTCTGCCTTGATCACATTTTGTCCAGGCTACCTTAAAATGGAACTTTCAAGAAGCCTCAAGTTGTTTTTTTCCTAACCCTAACCACTGTCCTACTGACCTATTCCTTATTGTCTCCACCAGGGCTTCCCACAGGCAATGCTCTCAAACTGAGGATGGGAGCCATAACTGCTCCTGAGGCCAGGAAGAAGCAACAGAACCCAGAGGACTCCAGCCCCAGCCTGTGCTCTGCCTCCATTGCACAACAGCCTCCACTATAAATGACCCCTTCTCTAAGGCTGCCTTTGTGTCTCTCCTTCAGCCCATTTAGGGCCTCTCTTTCGAGTCTACCAGATTTGGTGTCTTCCCAGGAACACCAAGCTGGGATTCAATTTGTTTTTCCTTTTCATGTTGCTTTTCTCTCCTTCCTGATGCAAGCAGCCCACCAAATCTAGCCAGTAGGGACTCCAGATTCAGGCCTCTGGCCTGGGCTCAGGAAAGAATTCGGCCACGCTGCAGTCACTGGATGCAGCTCACAGGGCTTTGCCTCATGCTACTGGCCCAGGATGACAAACAGGCAAAGAGGGTCCCTGCAGCTGCAAAAGTTAACCTGGTCTCCTGACTTTCTGTCCCTTAGAGCCAGTGTTGATTCCATCACCACTTCTGATAAAATGAACAGATGAATTGTATGTCTCTGGTCCCAAAGTCTGATCCTATAAATCCTTCCCAGCAGGGCACTGGGGCCCTCCTCCTCCCAGTTCCTTGCCTTTGTGTCTCTCCTTGAGCCCATTTAGGGCCTCTCTTAGGAGTCTACGAGGGGTTCTTCCTGCACAATTTTTCTGAAAGGGCCATTGGGTGTTTGTGACTGCAGCACCATTTGCAGGCAGAGAGGAGAGAGGCAGAGCAACCTGGTGGGGTCCGGGACCTCTGTAGTCATCTGCAGGAAGGTGGAAAACTGATTCCATACTACAGCTCCCCGAAGAGTTGTGGTTGGCTCACGTGAACCTGTGACTCAGGAAAACATGGCTTGGTTGTTGCAGCATGGGGGCTGCATATCTGAAAGCTCACCTTGGTTTCCTGGGCCAAGTTATGTGCCCTGTTACCTTGGAAGCCAGGCTGGCAGAGGCTAGGGGAATTGATGCCTGGAGGGAACAGTCCTGCTGAAAACATATTTACTTGATATTCCTGGGACTCTGAAGAGACAGATGTTCCCTTCAGGATGCTAACAGGCCAGGGTCCTAATAGCAATGTCAGTGGACTGTGACCCACAGCAGTCTCACAGTGAGGTGACATAGAAGAAATAAGGACCTAGAGAAAGGAGACAAACAGGGAAGGAAAGAGGGACTGCAGCTCTATACTTAAAAGAATGCCCTCACTTCACCCCTAGGCCTGTTTTCCTCCAGGCCTGGATTCTTTAAAGGTCCTATATGTCTTGGAGTCCTGTAAGCCCAGGTAGCTAGTGCCCACAAACTCTGTTAGTTTACAGAAAGTATTTTTAGACTTTAATTCTTTAGATTAAAAGAAGCCTGGAGAGAGACTGTCCAAGACCCAAGATGTGAGTTCAGTCCAGGTGCTGCATATCAAAACTAGATAGTGTCAACCTGAAGGTCCTGAGGAGGAACCAGATGACTGTGACCCACCGTGCACCTGCTCGCCAGGCTGATGCCACCACTCCTGCTCCTCGTGTTCACCATCTGCAAGGTTTCCTTTCAAAAAGAGTTTGGAATCCCAAAAGCACACCTCATCCCAGGCACAGGCCCCGCTCTGTGGCTTGCCTTCCTGAATAAATCGTTGCCTGTGTCTCTATTGACAAGTCCTACAATTCCTTTCTGCAGCAAGTCAAGAAAGTGCCAGGGCTGAGTTGAAGACTCTTTCTCCCCTCTGGGACCTCCTCAGACCCCATCTGGTGACAACAGGATTCCATTTCAGAAGCACAGGGCTTGCTCCTAGAGGTGCCTATGGGTGTGGTGGCCCTGACCCTGGAGCCACTTTATACCCCCTGGTGTTTTGGGCTTCTTGAGACACGTGCCAGGGTGTTTCTGGCCCTTGGGTGACATGTTGAGAAGGAACCTGTTCAGCAACACACTCACTGCCCCAAAGCTTAGGGCAGTGACCAGACTAGCATCTGCCAGAAACCACAGTGCTGAATCAGAACACACCTGAGCAGACTGCTCAGAATTCCCAGAGCAACCTCAGCTAGGATGTCTGTGGCTGCCTCATTTTTTTGTCCTTTTGTGCTTATAAGTTTGGGGAGCTTTACTGATAAATTCACTTTTTAGTTCTGCACACTTAAATTATACATCTCTTTGGTATGAAATGAACCTTTTGGCTCTCAAGGCCTCTCTGCTCCCTTGCTGGTAAGTATTCAAGGTTACTTAGGGGACTGCCCACCATCTGCTAGTTAACTCACCTGCACCCTTGAATGTGAATCTGCTTTCCTAAATAAATCACCTCTCTGAAAAGGAAGGAAGGGAGGGAGGGAGGAAGGAAGGAAGGAAATAATTAACTCTTAGACTGTTTGAGCATCGAAGACTTTGATAAAGACTTGCACAAAAGATCCTAAAGTCATATGACCAAGTGACCTCAGCTTGTTTCAGCAGATCACAGCATGACTCAGATCTAACTATCCATGTGTAGACTTGGTACTTACATTACATGGTGCTTTGTCTCACAGCTAAAATCTTAACATAGCAGGATCTCTTTCAAATGGGTTAATTTAGATTTGTTAGAGAAAATAAATGTGTCTTCAAAACTGTAACACACGTGTATTTTGTTTTGTTTCTGTTTGGAGCTGGGATTTCCTGCCGTTCAGGATTATTACAGCAATTTTTAGGGTTTTAGGTTAAAGTATTGACTATGCTCCTCTGGTATCTCAAATTTCATGAGTAGCTAATCAAGAAATAACCTAAAAATGAATTTGGTGGCTGGTCACTGTGGCGCACGCCTATAATCTCAGCAGCTCCAGAGGCTGAGGTGGGAGGATTGGGAGCTCAAAGCCAGCTTCAGCAACTTAGCGAGGTGCTAAGCAACTCAGTGAGACCCTGTCTCTAAATAAAATACAAAATAGGGCTGAGGATGTGGGTCAGCAGTTGAGTGCTCCTGAGTTCAATCCCCACTATCAAAACCAGAAAATGAATTTAGTGAGGATGTGGGATAAATGTTTATAAATATATGTGATAGAAGTAAAACATCCAAATAATTTATAAAGGAGTTAAAATGCTAAGCCATCTTCTGCTAAGTATGATCAAGTGCTTAGCTTCTTGAAGTCTCTTGAAAGGTACTGCATTTGGGTCTGTTCCATGTGGTTCACAGATTCCTGGTACAGAAAAACTCTGACATCATCAAGGATTATCTGATCTTCTATTAAGTTTGAGAATGACTATTCTAGAGAGACAATGTAAGGGTCTAGAAAGAAAAAGACTTTAATTAGAAGGCAAATCTCATATTACAGACATACTTCAGTGGACTTTGAGCAATGAACCTTTAAGATAGTTAAGGGTCATTTTGGTCATCTATTTTAAAATATCTGGAAGTCAATAATTTGAGAACAACTCATTGAGTACTTAAGATTTATAACAGCCACCTTCTATTTTATGTAGCAGTCAGTTTGAAGAAAACATCTTTTGTTTTGTGGTAGGCGTGTTGATAAAGGCTATTCTGAATAGAGGTAGCAGCTCTGCCCCTGCCTGCCTTTACTATGTGGCCCAACTCCAGTAGCTATGGCAGGGACTGCAGGGACTTCTCTGCAACATGTCAACTGCTGCTCTATTCCTTACGTTAGATTCTTTAAAATGTACTTTTTAAAATCCCTTTGGTGTTGCAGGAAAATCTTGCAGGATTCAAAAACAAAAATCTTAAGCTAGGCGAGGTGGCACATGGCCTGTGATCCCAGTGACTAGGGAGGCTGAGGCAGGATTGCGAATTTGAGGGCAGCCTCAGCAACTTAGTGATACCCTGTCTCAAAATACAAATAAAAAGTGCTGGGGATGCAGCTCAGTGCTACAGTGACCCTGGGTTCAACCCCCAGGACCAACAACAAAAATAAATCTTGAGTTTTTCATACCCAAATATGTTGTGTGTTGTTGCTGGTGACGAGGAGTGACTAGTATTACACCTACACATGGCACCTGTCCATCTGGAGTGTGCACATGGTAGGGATTAGAGGGTTTGGAACTAGATTGTCCCCTCAAAGTCCTGTGTTAAAGTCTTAGTCCTCAAGGCAACAGTGTTCAGAGTGGAGCTTGGGGGAAGTGATTGGATCAAGACAACCTCTGACCTCGTTGGTGGATTAGTCCTTTCCCGGGTCATCTTAGAAGGGAATACTAGAAGGTGGGGAGGAGGAGGGGCCCAGGCAGATGAAGGGTGATCTCATTCCCAGACCTTTCTTCTCCCTCTCCTTCCCAGCCTCCACAAAGCCAGAAGCTTTCCTCTGCCAGGCCTCCAGTCTCAGGCCTCAGGCCCAGAATCAACAGAGCCAGTGACCATGGACTAAGACTCTGGAACCATGAGCCAAAACAACCCTTCCTCTTGTAAGTTGATTTCTCTGGTGTTTTGTCACAGAAACAAAACTCTGAGTGACAGCATTGGCATCACCTACAGGACCATGTAGCTGAACTTGATGATGGGTTCCAGGTAGGCTCGGCCTGAGAACCCCTCCTTCTAACCCTCTTAGTCACTCAAGTTTGACACAAAAGGGACTTTCCACACTGACTTCCCCTCTGATGTGGGACCAAATCAGATCAAGGATGGGGCAAGTCCACTTTGGCAATGAGGGACCAAACCACCTGGTGGAAGATCAGCAATGTCTTCAGAGAAAGCTGCTCAAGAGGACAAAGTTGTCAGTGTCAAAAGGAGCCACTGGTGTCAGCCCAGAGTAAGTGAGACATCCTGCTCCAGGTGCAGTCCCTGGGTTTCCTAGGCACTTCTGCACCTGGGCTCCTCCTTGCTTCCTGCTCTGCAGTTTGTGACAGTGCTCTGTGATCAGGAACAAGCATCTGCTCCACCCTAGGTGCCTTTGTGGGGTCCACACTGCAATCCAGTAGCAAATGGCCAGCCAGTGCTGTGTCAACAGCACTCCAAAGCCCTCAAGACTGAGGAACAAATGGGACTACGGGGGACTGTAATGGGGCCCATTTAAAGTTAGAAAATTTCTAAGAAGCCCCAAAAGATTTTTTTTCCCTCAGTCCCCAGACATTTCCTGCTAACCTGTTCATTAAGCTATTTTCTCCTACCCAGCTTCCTACAGGCAAGCACCCCAGGTGGAGAAGGGAAACTGGAACTGTCCCAAAGCCCTGGCCCCTGCCTCAGGAGAATACAGCACAACTCAGAGAACACATCAGTCTGTGGGCTTCTGTGCAGGCCCTCAGCTTGGCAGATTCTACATGTGTATGTTTCTGAGCTTTTCCTCTACATGAATGATACCTCCTACAAGTTTCTATGCTTCACAGGCTGGGAAAAGGCAGGATAGCTGTCTTTTGAGTGTGACCAGTTTCCTGGGATCTCCCCAGAGCCTCTACTCATTGGCCTAGGTTTAAGAGGAGGTTGGATTTCAGCCTGTCACTCCCTCCAAACTCAGGAAAGAGTCTTGAGGGCAAGGAGGGGCCAGGACCTGGGGGGACCCTGACCACTGAGCATCCAGGCCTCAGCTCCCCCAGGTCCTTCTCTCCTTCCACCAAAGGGTGAACCACTGGTGAGGGTGTAGTTGGGAGGTGGGGCCTTTGGGGAAGATCGAAGCTGCTATTAAAGGGCCCATGGAATGGACACCCTCTTCTCCTCTGCTGTCCACCTCAGAACCAGAGTTGGACCTGCTGCATGTTGTTCTTGGACTTCAGACTACAGAGCCATGAGAGTAATCTGTGTTCTCTATAAAGCAGCCAGTCTGTGGCATTCTGTCACAGCAGCACCACATGGACCAGGACAAGGGGAAGCCCAGGGTTGGACGGGGAAGAACACCACACCTGCAGTCACCTGGGGTGGGAGGCAGGTGGGGATGGGCCCACTCTGCCCTCTTAGTCCAAGCTCTGGGCTGGTCTGTCTGATTTCTCCCTGGCACCCAGCAAGAGTCTGAGAAATGAATGAATGAATGGCTGGATGGATAGATGGATGGATGGATGGATGGATGGATGGATGGCAGGCAAGTAGTGACTTAGGACTGACCAAACACAACAGCAAAGGATGGGTCCTCACAAACCGACTGGCCACCCCTCCATTCCATCTAGCTATGGGCATATGAATTGCTGGGTCATCCACTGTCTCAGCAGATGTCTGCTGCCCATGTGCCCTGGGCCCCAGGCAGCACCCAGTGCAGATCGCACCTGCTCCTCTCCTGTCCCTGCCTGTGCCCTTTACCTTGCTGCAGCCTCCACGGCTGTGCCCACTCCCTGTGCACGGCCTCATTTTCAGCCCTGCTCCAAGCAGCATTGCAGCACCAGGTCTCAGTTAGTTATCGACGGGCCTTTATTCATTTATTTGTATGTGGTGCTGAGAATCAAACCCAGCGCCTCACACATGTGAGGCAAGCACTGTACTACTGAGCCACAACCACAGCCCAGTTGTAGGGTTTCTGTTGGTTTGTTGTTATTGTTGCTGTTGTTATTGGGGATTAAACCCAAAGACACTTTGCCACTGAACTATATCCCCACCCCTTTTTACATTTGTATTTTGAAACAGTGTAGCTAAGGCTTGCCTCCAACTTGCAATCCTCCTGCCTCAGCCTCCTGACTCACTGGAATTGTAGATACGCGCCACTATGCCCAGCAAAAATGATTATTCTTGAGCCTAAAGCTTCAATTCCCTGTTGGGCTTTGGGCTTGCTTGGGACATTATGCCTTCCTGCTTTTCTGTTTCTCCCTCTGGAAACAGAATGACTGCTTATGCCAGCCCCCATTGGTTTTGGAAGCTTATACTTTGTGAGACCCTCCAGCCACACAGTGAGAGCACTTTGACTCAGGATGAATTGTGCCTGAGCCTCAGCCTGCTGTGATGGACATGTTCACATGAGACTTTGGACTTATACATTCCAAGTTGTACTTTGGAGGCTCGAGAATAATCTTGAGAGCAAATGTATTGTACATTTTGAGAAGGACATGTATTTGGAGAGGAACTGCATGGCCTTAATGCTTGGTGACCCCTTCCCCCAAGTTTAACACTGAAATCCATGGAGCATTGGAGGGGATTAGGTCAGGAGGGCAGAGCCCGCACAGGTGGCATTAGTGCTCTCCTAAAAGAGGCCCAAGGAACACAGGTTCTGCCACATGAAAGCACAGCCAGAGATTATGTGCACAATCCAGAAAGTGACCCTCTCCAGACACCAAGTCTGCCAGTGCCATGATCTTGGACTATGAGCCTGCAGAACTGAGCATGAATGTTGGCTGAGTGTTAGTCAGACTTGCTTCACTGCACAAAATGTCCAATGCAGCTAACTTTATAAAGAGAAGAGGCCTATTTAGCTCAGGTTTGGAGTTGCAAAACCATGGCACCTGTCTCAGTTCAGTTCTGGTGAGAACCTCATGACAATGGTGACAGGGACCTCAATAGCAGGGGTGTGTTGGAGCCAGCATCACATCCCCATGGGAGGCAGGCAGGCTCTGCCCTCTATAACGACCCTCCCCAAGAACCACCCCAGAGTCCCTGGAGAACTCCCTTCCTGGGGCTCGCTGCACTGACCCAGGGACTGCCCTAGCATTACACCTGGGTACCTCGTTTAGGGCAGCTGGCTTTCAGCTTATTCTTTTGTCTCCAGATTCCTAAGGTTTCCACATGTCATCCTCTCCAGTGCTCTAACTCTAGTCCTGTGGGCCAGCTCTGCTCTTCTGTGCCTGTCCCATCTGGCTCCCTGGGGACTGCTTCCTGACAAGCAGCCATGAAAGAGTGTCACCCCAGGGATTCCTCATCCCCCCAATCCCATTCTCACCTTCCTCCTCCTGGCACCCCAGGAGCATCCCTAGGGCAAGACCACACTTAGGTTTAACTGGTCTGGCACTTCTGCCAGCAGGCAGGGGTGGGACACAGCCCCGAGGGTGCATCTCAGGGGCTGCTGCTTTCAGCTCAGAACCCTCAAACAGGGATCCAGGTAGCCTCTGGCCTCCAGCCCAGGGTAACCCTTTGCAATGCTGGGCTCTGGTGAGGCTTCTGAAGCTGGGCCTGAGTCCACCGAGCCTGCCCAGAGGCCTGGGCTTCCTGCCTCTAGTGTCAGAGGTTCCCTGAGGCCCTTCTGGGCTCACCGGAGTCCTGCAGCTATTTGTGCTCAACATCCTCTTTATTCTGGCAGCACTGCCACCAGCTCAGCTCCAGAAGATTTTCTCTTTTATTTATTTTAATTTAATTCATTTATTAGTGCTGAGAATTGAACCCAAGGGCACTTGACTGCTGAGTTACAGACCTATTTTTATTTATTTTATTTATTTTTTATTTTATTTTATTTTTGGTACTGAGGATTGAACTCAAGGGTATTCACCACTGAGCCACATCCCCAGCCCTATTTTGTGTTTTATGTAGAGACAGGGTCTCACTGAGTTGCTTAGGCCTCGCCGTTGCTGAGGCTGGCTTTGAACTCTCGATTCTCCTGTCTCAGCCTCCTTAAGTGCTGGGATTACAGGCATGTGCCAGCGTGCCTGGCTTTTTTTTTTTTTTTTTTTTTGAGACAGGGTCTTGAAGTTGTCCAAGCTACTCTAAAACTTGTGATCCTCCTGCCTCAGCCTCCCTAGGTGCAGGGATTACAGGCCAGTGCCACCTGCCAGTTGATGTCTTTTAAAGAATCCTCAGCGTCTTGTCCTGATTTGTAGCTCAAAGGTTTATCAAAAAACGAGAAGGGGCAGGGATGTGGAGGTAAGGACAGTACAATGAATCAGATATTATTACCCCATGTACATATATAACTATACGCCCAGTGGGATTCTATATCATATACAAACAGAAGAATGAGAAATTATTACTCTATGTATGATGTATCAAAGTGCAGTCTACTGACTTGTACAACTAATTAGAACAAATTTAAAAATACATATTTTTAAAATAAAAAACAGGAAGGTCTCTTAAAATTCTCTTATTTTCCATTTCAAATTATATTAAAGAAATATTAGTAAAGAAAAACCCACAACTTGCCTTGGCTTCGCCGACCTGGCTTGCAAGGTTGCCTTGTTGAACCGTTGGCGGTGCGCGCGTGCGTGCATTCGGGGTTTCCTTTCCGAACCTATACCAGTGCGCTCAGGCAGTGGGTGCGCGGGCGACCCACCTCCAGCTCCCCTCCGGAGGCCGGAGGCTGTGGAGGGCTGTCTGCGGGCGCTCTTGCAGGCTTCACAACCAGGCTGGGGTGCAAAATTTCTGGTGCTACCAGCAAGGGATGAGGGCAGGGCGGCTTGTGGCTCCCTCTCCCAGGCTTTGGACCCAGCTGGGCGCTAGCTTGAGGGAATGCCTGCTCTTGAGCCTCTTCTCTTGCTCCTGGCCATGCTTCTGATCCCAGCCACCCTGGAGGCTGTGGCAGAAAGATCTCAAGTTCTGGCCAGCTTGTGCAACTAATCTAGACCCTGTCTCAAAAAGGGCTGGGGGTGTGCCTTAGTGGCAGGACAGCCCTATAAAAGGATGTTCTCCAAGCCTCGAGGCACAGCAGGCCCACCAATTTCCATCCAGTAACCAGCCTCCCCCTGGCCAACAGCTGGTGGTGAATGGAGTTTGAGATTGGGCAGCCCCCACTGCCCGGCCCACCTGCTAAGTTCCACCACCTCCCAGGAGCACTATCCAAGGACTGCCCTTTAACACATGGGCTGGTGGGGCACTGCGTCCTCCAGGCAGTCCTTCAGGGATTCCCTCCTCTAGCTGCATGAAACACATCTATACTGAAGCAATTATTCGTGTTTCTCTGAAACCCAGATCCTACCAGCAGTCTGTCTGCCGAGGCAGGCCCAGGGGCTGTAGGGTTGCCAGGTCTTTGCCCTGTGGGAAAAACTTGAGGGTCTCCTCTTCAGAGGTGAGTTGAATCCAACTGGCAAGACAGAGGCATCTGACTTTTCCTGCTTCACTTGCTACCCCCAAGCCGATGCCCTGCTCTCTCAGCTAGAACATGCCCTGCCTCCTGGATGGGAGCTTAGCTTCTCTTCTGGGCAGTGACATGGCATCCTTCCCTCAGCTATGTCATCCTTCCAGCCACAGCCACAGGATGACTTCAGGCCCTAGAAACAGCAGGAAAGAAGACAGAAGGATTCAGAGCAGATGAGGTGCCATTGGGGGTGTTAGTGGGGGGACTGATGACCCCATGTATGTCCTACAAAGCCACATGAGCAATCATAGCACAGTGCAGTTTTTTGGAGGGTGTGCAGGGGGACACCAAAAATAAATATTAAGAAAGATGGCATTCCTTTTATTTGAGAATATCCTAGTCCAGGAGCCCCAAGAAGGGACCTTCCAGCCCTGTTCTGGCCAGAGAGTTCCCATGAGCAGGTATCACCCCGACGCTGAGGAGGAAGCTCCTAGGCTGAAAGCAGCCCCTGGGAATACCTTCTTGTGACCTCAAGCAGGGGCTACCTTCTGTCACAGGCTTCGAAGCTTTGAGTGATGGAATAAGAGTGGGGAGGGTATGGAGAGCAGCCCCTCATCTGTCCAGGGCCTTTATCAGAGCCACTGGCCAGCGGTGAGCATGCCCTGGCTTCCTGCTCCCCCCCTTTACTGTGTGTGAGCACTTTTGGCTGCAGCCACAGAATCGCATTCATTACAAACATGGCCTCTGAACACACATCTTGGTTTGGGTGGCTTTTCATCCCTGTGGCATTTCCAGTAGCACATGAGTTGACTCCTGGGGTTCATGAAAATGAGCATGAGCATGGCTTTGGCTTGGATTTCCCAGGGCTGCCACAGAGAAGGCAGGAGGGCTTCAAAGTTGTTCCCCATAGGGCCACTAGGCACCGGCCTAGTGGGCACCTACTGGGCACCCGCCCCACCAGCCAACTGCCATCTTGATGCTGGCATTCTGTAGTGGACACTTGGGCCTTCATTTATGTGTCAGTCTCAGGGGGTTCCTCGTCTGCCACAGGCTATCCTGTGAATACAGGGATCATTGTCATGGTCAAAACTGCCATTCATCACCAGAGGGAATGGTGGCATCAGCTCTGCTCACCTTTATCCTGAGGGCCTAACTTGCAAAGGTGTAGTCACCATGGAACTGGCAAAGAAAACACACATGTACATACGACATGCACACACACACAGCACACAACTCACACACACACAACCCAACACATGCACTCAATACACAATACTACAACTCACATACCATGAAACACACCATCCTGTACAAACAACAGATGACATGCACAGCACCCAACTGCCCATACACAAAGCACACACACGGCATGCACACATCACACACACACTTCACACACACAACATACATACATATTATACTACACACCCACACTATACTTTGAACGTTACTGAAGCTTTGTTGTGGCTCATTATATGGTCAGTGTATGGAATACCATGAAATTAACATTCCCACAATATGATGGAGAGTAACTCATAGGTGAGGGTGGCTTTCTTATGTTATTTATTTAGTTTTTTGGTGCTGAAGATTAAACCCAGAGGTGGAGTCTTACTAAGTCCCTCAGGGCCTTGCAAAATTGCTGAGGCTGGCCTTGAACTTGGGATCTTCCTGCCTCAGCCTCCCAAGTCACTGGGATTACAGATGTGCACCACCATGCCTGGTGAGGGTGGCTTCTTTAAATGAAGAAGTCAAGAAAGGACTCTAGAAGACATTAGAACTGAAACTTTAAAGTTGAGACTCATTAATAATTTAATTGGAACTGTATTATATTTATATTTTGATTTAGAGATGGTCAGAAGTTTTGTGATAATAAGTTTTCCCAGCCTAGAACATGGCATATTTTTTCCATGTTTTATATCTTGTGGATTTTCTTCATAAAAATTTTTTTGTTTTCTTTTTATAGGTTTTATACTTTACTTATACTTATTCTGAAGTATTTTGTAGTTTTCATTCTTGCTGTTTTGCTGCTGTAATTTAAAGAATTTTTTCTATTTCTAGTTTGAGGTTGTTAAAATTGAGAAAATCTGTTTTACATATATCTCTTGCATCCAGCCTCCTTTGGGCAAATAACCTCTATTCCAGATACTTACACAGTCCACCTTCAGTAAATATCAATTGAATCAGCGAAAGTCTTACTGCTAGTATGGGAAATATCGTCTGCTCCTGGCTCATGGAAGAGTTCCTGTTTGTGGGGAGAGAGGCATATGAGTTCATGGAGAAAATGGGAAGGAGGGGTCCATTTGACCCAGACAAAGACAAGAGCTCAAGTTTAGAGTTTGAGAAGATAGGGTTTAAATCTTGATTCTACCACTAAAAGGCTATGTGAATCATGCAGAAACTCCAAACGTCAATTTCCTCACCTGTAAATGGAGACAATAAACATTTTCTTCTTAGTACAAAGTGAAGGTTAAACAGGATAGGACACGTAGAGCACTTTGGGAAGCATCCTGACAGTAAGCTCTTAGTACATGCTGAGTAGTATTTAATAGAGTTTGATGACTATCTTTGAAATTTAAAAAATCCCAGGACTTGTAAATGTATTAATCTTTTTATCCTTCAAAAATGATGTGCAGAGTTCACAGAAGTATTTACGTTTACAAATATGTGACCCTGCCATTTTAGTAAAAATTGCTTCTGGCTCTAATATTTTTCTTTGTTCCTTCCTTTGGGGTTTCTTAAATTCTAAGACTACATCTTGGATCTCTATTCTCTTTAACTTGGTTTATTTTCTCATTATTTTAATTTGTCTCCTTTATCTGAATTTTTGGGAGGAGTCTTACATTTGTATTTTACAAAATAGATGGTCCTTTCTGGAGTGTCCATACAGATATCATCTGTACCTGGTGCAAGTTTTCAAAATTCACATTTTTATGCTAAGATATTTTAAAGTAAATAATAATTATTGTAGTATTAGTCCCCTAAACATTTATTCTGCATCTAAAAGAAAGAAAAAGAAGAAAAATCTTCAAACCTTTTATACCCCAAATCACATTTTTAAACCAATCTAATTAATAACATTCAACTTTCTCCAGTTATCCCCAAAACTATCCATTCCAGTTGGTTTGTCAAAATAGGAATCCTATCCAGGACTATGCATTGCTACTGGTTGTTAAGATTCCCACTGTACATTTTTTTAGTCTATGACAATTCATTTTCACAGCAGTCGCTGCACAGAGAGAGACCCTATCTCCTCTTTCCCCCAGTCAATTTCACCGACTGCAGCAACAGCATCATGTGGAACTTATTTTCTCAAATTTTCAGGTCACAGCCCAGACCACTCAACACAAAGCGATGTTGACCCCATGTCCATGGTGACATGGACTGTCTGTCCCACCATGGATCCTTCTGATCATTTCAAATAGCTTGTTCCTTGGGATTTTATATTACTGTAACTTGGAGTTTATTGCTAGCAGTCTGATTACATTTAAGTTAAACATTTTTGGCTAAAATACATAAAACAATGTTGTGTGCCAAGACTGACCAATGCTAAGAAATCCTACTGGATTTCTAGAATAAACCTCGGTTTCCCCTCTGTGACCAGGTGATACTTGGTGTGATGTTAGTTTGGTATCCTGCAAAAAAACTGTGTCTCCATCAGCCATTCACTAAGTGGTGTTAGCATCATTTTTATAATCTTATTTATCTTTCTTGAACTGACACTTTAATTAGAGTTTGAAAGTTTACTTTGATAGGTCTTGAATACCTTTTTTGAAGTTTTTTCCCCCTAGGTATTTTGTCTCCCTCTCCTTCTTGGTTCTTATTTGAAATGAGTTCTTTTCTTCATCACATCTTCTATCTGGGTGTTGTTTGTATATGTGAAAATGATTGATTGTTTTGTATATATCAATTCTATAATTTGTTACTGTTCTCAATGTTTTTGTTTTTTCAGTTTGTGTGTGTGTTATCTAGAAAATCCTTTCACCTGTAAATAGAGATAATTGTACCTCTTCCTTTCCTTTCCTTTTTAAATATTTTTGCAAGACTGGGGATTAAACCTAGGGACACTTAACCACTTAGCTACACCACCAGGCCTTTTTATATTTTATTTTGAGACAGGACCTTGCTAAGCTGCATAGGCTGGCCTCAAATTGACCATCCTTTTGCGTCAGCCTGCCCAGTCACTGGGATTAAAGGCATGCGCTTGTCTCTTCCTTTCCATTTTTATCACTATAATTGATTTTTCCTATCTAAATGTGTTATAAGTTCTCTAATACAATGTGAAATAGAAATTTTAATTTAATTTTATCCTCATTCTTTTTTTTTTTTTTTTTTTTTTGGTACTGGAGATTGAACTCAGGGGCACTTGACCACTGAGCCACATCTCCAGCCCTCCTCATCTTATTCTTGACTTTAGTTCACCAATAATTTTTTTTTTCAGTCCTGGGGATTGAACTCAGGTACACTTAACCACTGAGCCACATCCCCAGCTTTTTTAAATATTCTATTTAGAGACAAGTTCTTGCTGAGTTGCTTAGGGCCTCACTAAGTTGCTGAGGCTAGCTTTGAACTTGCCATTCTCCTGCCTCACCTTCCTGAGATGCTGGGATTATAGGCATGCCTTACCACCACCCAGTCCCAATAAATTTTTCTTAAAAAGATTAAGTGAGTTAGAATGTATGAAATATTTTAAATACTTGGTATGTAGTATGCTCTCAGTAAATATATGAATACGCAACCAATATAACTCCACATCATATACAACTACAAGAATGAGATCCTAATTAGAATAAGTTATACTCCATGTATATAATATATGTCAAAATACACTCTATTGTCATGTGTATCTAAAAAGAACAAATGGGCTGGGATCGTGGCTCAGCGGTAGAGCGCTTGCCTCGCATGCGTGAGGCCCTGGGTTCGATCCTCAGCACCACATACAGAGCAATAAAATAAAGACATTGTGTCCATCTACAAAAAAAAAAATTAAAAAAAATAAATAAATAAAAAAAAATAAAAAGAACAAATAAAAATATAAAAAACAGACAAAAACTTTTAAAAATAAAAGAAGTTGACTTTTTAACAAAGATAAGCATATTTTTATCATGTTAATAAAATATTCACTGATTTTTTTAAAATAGGAAGTGGATTGCATTGTGATGTATTCATACGTGCACATAGCATCATTTGATCAACTTCATATCACAATGTGTTCCACTTTTATGTATAACTATAATGCATGAATTATAAATAAATAAATAAATAGAAGGAAGATCAATAAAGTAGAGGAAGGGGTTCAGGGGGAGGGAGAGTGGGGCAAGAAAGAGGAAGTTTTGGGGATTGAAGTGGAGCAGATTATATTTTATGTCTGTAGGATTGTGTCAAAATGAACCTCAATATTATGTATAACTATAATGCACTCATAAAAATATTAAAAATTAAAAAAATATTTTAAAAAGGGAAGTGATTGTCCAGCCTGCTTGAATCCCTAATAATAAAAGCAACATTTAGACTCCTCCTGCTCCCAAAAAAGTACATGGGTGTTGAATGTTGCTAAATATCTTTTCAGCATTCCCAAAGATAAGAATTTTATTTCTATATTTAACCAACTCTTTATTCCTAGAATCATCCCTTCTGTGGTGAAGATATAGTATTTTTTAAATGTTCTGTTGGATCTGGCTTTTATTTTCTGAGACTGTGTGTGTATGTGTCAATACTTAAAAGTAAGATTCTTCTCTAGTATAGTTTTACACAGTTCTTATTGATATTATACTTGCTTTATTAGTTTGGGGGTTTTGGGGGGGGGGGTTTACTGGGCATTGAACCCAGGAGTGCTTAACCACAGAGCTGCATCCCCATCCCTTTTTATTTTTTATTTTGAAACAGGATCTCACTAAGTTGCATAGAGCCTTGATAAGTAGCAGAGGCTGACCCTGAACTTGGGATCCTCCTTCCTCAGCCTCGAGAGCTTCTAGGATCATAGGTGTGTGCCATCACACCTGGCTAGACTATGTTTTTGTTGTCAGTTGTCGTCTTCCTTACCTGAAAGAGTAATGCCCTCCCATTCTTGGCCTGAAAGTGATGAGTGACCTTTTCAGGCAAACACTTTAAGTTATTGTGTTTCTATTAAGTTCTCTTGCTCTTTTCTTCTTTTACCGAAGAAAGGCATCCCAAAGAAGTGCTGATTCTTCAGCTTGGATCCTGAGAGAAGAGGGCACATGAAACAGTTGATCAAGGTAGACACAACTTCAGTTCGCATGTTATGTAAATGAGAAAAAACTCTTTCTCTTTTTAAGCTCCTAAAATTTCTGGTTATTTTCCATTGTGGCATATATTTGACTTAGATTTTCATCCCTTCCAGGGTTATTTTGATGTATTGCCTTCTTCATAGATTATTTATTTTATCTAGTATTATACATTTTTTGTGTGGACTTAAGTTAAGCAGTCTTATATTCTAAAACATGTTCATGTCTCCCTGACATTTTTCTTTTCTTTTTCCTTTCTTTCTTTTTTTTTTTTTTAGATGCAGACAGAGGTTTATTTAGGAAAGTAGAGACACATTGAAGGAAGAATGTGAGCCATCTTCAGAGGGAGAAAAACCCCCTCTTCCCCCATTATTTCTTATTTTGTCTACTTGTGTTCTCTCTTCCTTTGATTAATAAGGGGCTTCTATTTTATTGATTTTTTTCAGATAAAAAATTTTAACAATTAAATTAGCATATCCATCATTGCATATATTTATCATATCTCTGTGATGACAGCATTTTAAAATCCTCTCACAAAATGCTTTTATTAATGTATTATTGTTATACATAGTAGCAGGGTTCATTTTAACATTATCCTACATACATGGAATATAATTTGCTCTACCTCAATCCCCATTTCTTCCTCTTTCCCTCCTGTTCTCCATCCCTGGTTCCTCTTCCTCTATTCTATAGGTCTGCCTGCTGTTTATTTATTGTTTTTTTTAATTAGTTCTTTATAGATATACATAAGGTGAAATTCACCATGGTCTATTTATTTATATACATAGCATAATTTGGTCAATTTCATTGCACAGTTCCTCTCTTTTCATGTCCCTCCTCCCTCCCCCTTTACCAAATCTCCTCTTTTAGCTATTATGAAATATGTAGTACATTATTAACTATAGATCCCTAGAACTGATTCCTTCTACCCAATTGTAACTTTCATTCTATGATGTATACATATATGGAAATATATCCTTGTACCCCATAAATATATACAATTATTTGTCACTTAAAAATAAATGAAACTAAAGAATTAAAAATTAAATGATGAAAAAATATTAACAGTTTTATTGATATCTAATTCCCATACCATACCCATACGACACAATTCTCACATTCCAAGTATATGGCTAATGGCTTTTGGAGTATTCACAGAGTTACAGAAAAATCACCATAACTGAATACAGAGAATTTCATCACCTCAAAGAAACCCCTCACTCCTCAGCCATCTCCCTCATTTAGCCACCTTTCCCAGCTCCTGTCAATCATTAGTCTACTTTCTATCTGTAGATTTACCTGTTCTGTACACTCATGTAAATGCAGCCATACAATATGATCCTTTGTGACTGGCTTCTTTCACATAGCATAATGGTTTCAAGGTCCACACATGTTGCAACATGTATCATTCCTTTCTGTTGCCAAATATTATTTCATTATATGGATAGGCCACACTTTTTTCATCCATTCACCAGTTGATGGGCACTTGGGTTGTCTTCAGTTTTGTCTATTATAAATAATGAGGTTAATAACATTTATGGCAAGTTTTTGTGTGGATGTACATTTTCATGTCTCTTGGATACACCTTGGGCTAGAATTGCTGGATCACAAGGTAACCCTACACTTAGCTTTTTGAGAATTGGCCAAACTATTTTCCAAAGTGGTTGAGCTTTCTTACAGTCCTACCACTGGTGTATGAGGGTTCCAATTTCTCCACATCCTTGGTAACACTTATCTTACTAGCCATCCTGGAGGGTGTGGAGTAGTATTCAGCGTGGATATATATATATCTGCTTTCCCACCCCCCCTTCTTTCTTTCTTTTTTGTTTGCATGTGAAACAATTTTATTTCATAGTTATCTACAAAACCACAGACACTATTTTCTTCATACAAAACATTGGTTCAGGTACCCAGAGAAGATGATTATATAGACTCACTTAAAGAAAAATGCACCCCATTATATGATATCAGGGAGTTTATTTATTTGTTTTATTTGTTGCATTTATTTGGAAAAACTTGTATCTGGACCAATTTCTTTAAATATATCATTGTTAGTTGCCTTTTTAATTATTGAATTATAATTGCTATTTGCATAGTCTAGATTGAAATCCCTCATCAAATAAATGATTGGCAAAATTTTCTCCCACATTCTATGAGCTGTTTTTCCCTCTTTCTTCATAGTGTCCTTTGAAGCACAAATGTTTTAAAATTGATGATGTACAACTTATCTACTTTTTATCTTGTGGTGTGTACTTTTAGAGTCATAGCTAAGAAACCATTGCCTTATTTGAGGTTATGAATATCTACACCTATATTTTCTCCTATTACTTTCACAGTTTTAGTTTTTACATTTTGGCCTTTGATTTATTTTTAATTAATTTTATGTTTGATCTGAGGCAGGAGTTCAAGTCCATTCTTTTGAAAACAGATATCCAGGGGCTGGGATTGTAGCTCAGCGGTAGAGCGCTTGCCTCGCATGCGTGAGGCCCTGGGTTCGATCCTCAGCACCACATACAAAGCAATAAAATAAAGACATTGTGTCCATCGACAACTAAAAAATATTTAAAAAAAAAAAAAGAAAACAGATATCCAGTTATCCCAAAACCATTTGTTTGTGGGCACCACTGATGGTCTAATAGTGAGCATAGCCATCTTCCATGACCATTCATGGAAAAGATCTAAGAGCTACTTTTTTACTTTATTTTCTGATTTCTAATTCAACTTCGGCTGAAATTTTTTTTTGTCCCTGTTTCCTTCAGTTTATTTTTGTTGTCCCTTTTTGCTTTAGATGCTTAATTCATGCATTTTATTCTTTATATTTACCTATGTAGGTATTTAAGGCAGTGAGTTTTCATTTGATTACCATGTTAATAATATACCATAGTTTCTGCTGTTTGGCATTATTATTATTATTATTATTATTATTATTAGTTTTTAAACTTCTGCCATTTATATCTTTAAAAATTGTTTTGGGCTGGGGTTGTGGCTCAGCGGTAGAGCACTTGCCTAGCATGGGTGAGGCACTGGGTTCTATCCTCAGCACCATGTAAAAATAAAAATAAAGGTATTATGTCTACCTAAAACTAAAACAAAATATTTTTTAAAAATTGTTTTATTTTTAATTGGCACACAATTGTACGAATTTATTGGGTACCATGTGATAATTCAACACATGTAGAACTGTGATGACCAGAGGCCAGGCAGAATAAGGGTGGTGATGGGTGGAGGTACACTGGATAACATGGGGCAAAACAAGTTAAATAGGAGGAATAAGTTCCAGTGTTCTTTAGCACAGTAAGGTGACTATAGTTGGCAACAACCTGCTATACATTTGTGAAATTTAGATTTTTAAAATATCTACCTCCCTTAGATCCAAGAGTTAATTAGTAAAAGTATTTAAACACTTTTCCAGGTTGAAAGGTCATTTTTATTCTTTTATTTTGTTCTTAATTACTATAACTAATTTTTATTGCATTTTTATCAAAGATCACTAGTTGAATTATTGCTACTTTTGGGAATTTGAGTTTTTCTCTGTGACCTTATATACTGTCCTTTTTCTATATGTTCAATAGGAACTTGAAAGTAAAGTGTGTTCATTACTATGATTGGAGCAGTGATATGCACACCCGTATACACATCCATATATATAGTTTATTATTTTGTTTTTATTCTTTATCCTTACCTTTTAATCATTGATCTGACTTGGAATGACACAAGTTTACTTAAGTCTCTTTTTATTGATATGTTTCTATGTTTTTCTGTATCTTCTGTAGTTTTTACTTCAAGAAAATTTTGCTGTTTTATTTGATGCTCAGATATCATAAGTATTGCATTTTTAGTAATTTTTAATGTAGGCTTTATTTTTACTACGCAGCCTGCATATTGTTTAATCTTTTCTGTCCTGAATTCTGCCATGCTTGATGTAGGGGTCATGTTCTTTTATTAACATTAGTCGCCTGTGCATCATTTTATTCTCAACCATTTCAAATTACTTTAATTTAGCTATTTTTTGATCTCATGAAAGAGAACATACATTTACTTGCAGGTGAGTACTAAAAGGTTCACCGAATGAAAACACCTAAGACACATTCTACAACCTAGGCTTTTTTTTTTTTAAATATATTTTTAGTTGTAGATGGACACAATACCTTTATTTTAGTTATTATATGTGGTACTGAGGATCGAACCCTGGGCCTCACATGTGTTAGGCGAGCACTCTGCCACTGAGCCACAACCCCAGCCCCAAACCTAGTCTTTTTTAATAACAAAGGGGTTTTTTTTGTTTTGTTTTGGTTTTTTGTCTCCGTTTGACCATTCTACTTCCGATCTCTCAGTCATTTCCACACATAGAAGGGGAACAGGATTTTCCTGTGTTGGCCTTGACTTCTCTACCTGCTCAAATAGTTTTAGGCACTCCTTATAACCTCTAAGATTCCAGATTCTTTGCTTTTAATTCATAACTTTTTCAAAGTTGATATCCAGTTTTTTCCCTTTCCTGCTTTATTTCAGTCAGTTATTTCTCCACCTCATGCTCAAAGCACCTGTTCAGGGCTTCCTTCCTCCTGGCCTTTGTTCAAGAGTTTGTTTCATGACAGGCAGGGTAACACATGCCTGTAATCCCGGTGGCTTGGGAGCCGAAGGCAGGAGGATCGCATATTCAAAGCCAGCCTCAGCAACTTAGCCAGGTGCTAAGCAACTCATTGAGACCTTGTCTCTAAATAAAATACCAAATAGGGGTGGGATGTGGCTCCATGATCAAGTGCCCCTGAGGATCCTCCCTTCAAAAAAAAAAAAGAAAAGAAAAGAGTGTTAGTTTCACTATGCTATCCGCACCCTTCTGGTAAAACTCTTAACGCCTTCTGATTCTTCCTTGGTCTGTTTGTATCACAAATTGTGTGTATGTGTGCATGCACACATGTGTGTGCAACCAGTTTTGAGATTCTGGAGACTAAAGATTATGATTTCTTCTTTGCTGTTTCACTGGCACTTTGGAGTGTATAGTGGGTCTTATTTATAAGTTTGATTGTTGAATATTGCTTTCTGGAAGAATGGATAATAGGAAATTTTGTCTTCAGAATATTGATTTTGGACATGCTGGAGCAGAACAGGTCCAACCTGGTGTCTAAAAATGGTTTGAATCAAAATTTTATAAGGCATAGCCAGGCATGGTGGCGCACGTCTGTAATCTCAGCACTTTGGGAGGCCAAGACAGGAGCATCCACGAGTTCAAAGCCAGCCTCAGCAACAGCAAGACACTAAGCAACTCAGTGAGACCCTATCTCTAAATAAAACAAAATAGGGCTGGAGATGTGGCTCAGTGATTGAGTACCCCTGAGTTCAATCCCTGGTACCAAAATAAATTTTTTATAAGACATTAATATAGGCAGTTATGCCCATCCCATCAGATTGAAAATCCTCTGAGGTTAAGGATAGCCACTATGTTATTTGCCTGACACTATACCAGGTCCAAAGGTATACTCTATGTCTGTATAAGGAATGAATGAGTGAGTGGATATGGTTTTTTGACTCTTCTGAGAGTACCATTAAAGAGAAAGTACAACCAAATAAAATCGTATTATTTTTTTCTTCTTCTCTAGAGCTCAAAGGATGGCATGCTCACCAATCATCTAAAGTGAAATCTTTTTACAGAATTTTAATAGAGCTTATTTGAGATATTTTCCCCTGACCTCTGGGATCATGGCAGGAGGGAATCAGACCAACAGCTTTGAGTTCCTCTTCTGGGGACTCTCAGAGTGGCCTGAGCAGCAGCGCATCCTCTTCCCTGCTGTTCCTGTGGATGTACGTGATAACTGTGGCTGGGAACTTCCTCACTGTCTTGGCCACTGGGCTGACACATGTCTCCACACCCCCGTGTACTTCTTTCTTGCCAGCCTGTCATGTGCAGATACCCTGTTCACCTCCACCACTGTGCCCAAGGCCCTGGTGAACATCCACCCCAAGAGGAGGTCCTTCTCTTATGCAGGATGCCTGACTCAGCTCTACTTCTTCTTGACTTTTGGGGACATGGACATCTTTCTCCTGGCTACAATGGCCTATGACCGCTTTGTGTCTATTTGCCACCCTCTTCACTATGTAATGATCATGAGCCTCCAGCGCTGCATGATCATGGTGATTGCCTGATGACCCTCACAAACTTTGGGGCTACGACTCACACCTTCTTCATATTCTGGTTCTCCTTCTTCTCTGAAAAGGTTATTCTTGACTTTTGTGACCTGGGACCCCTGATGAAGGTCTCTTCTCTTCTTGAGGGGTACAGTTATTTATTTATTTTAATCCCCTTCTTGCTCATCCTGGTCTCTTACATCCGGATTGTGTCAGCTATCCTTAGAGTTCCTTCTGCCCAGGGAAGGTTCAAATCTTTCTCTACCTGATTCACACCTCTCTGTGGTAGTCCTGTTCTTTGGGACAGTGACCAGGGCTTATCTGTGCCCCTCATCCTCTTCTTCTTCCTCTAATTCCATGGTGGAGGACACAGCGGCTGCAGTCACGTACACAGTAGTGACTCCCCTGCTGAACCCCTTCATTTATAGCCTGAGAAACAAGGACAGGAAGGGGGCACTGGTCAGTCTTCTCAGGGGCAAAGTCTCCTTCCTGAGGGGCCAGTGACTTCAGCAGGGAAACTGAAGGTGTTCCTCTGTACCCTGAGTGGAGTGCCCTCCAGAAGTTTCTACTTCAGGAGTCTCATTACCGAGTCCCTTATGGGCCTTCTCGCCGTTCCCTTCCCCACTTTGATATTGTGGAAAATCAAGATTTGGATTTGTGCTTTAAAGTTAACCTTTTATGAGTTGCTTATTTGCTCACTTATTTTATAGTCATGTACCACAGAATGAGAGTTCAGTCACTAACAGGCTGCATGGACGACATTGGCCCCATAAGATTGAATGAGCTGAAAAATCCCCATTGCTTAAGTGTCTTCATGTCCTAAGATCAGAGCACCGTGAATTCCTGGTGCACTGCCAGTTGTACAAGAGCATAGCATACCTAATAGTGACAGTGAAAGACTAGATTGCCATTAATTTATTTACTATTTTATAGTTTTATCATTTTTTAGAGTGTACTCCTTCTACTTATTTAAAAAAAGCTTCATTATAATTTTGTGCAAAGTTAGAAAAATTATGATTGTAATAATTTTTTTTTCTATTTGCCTCAACAAATATTTTCAGTGAATAGTGTGTACAGCTTCTGAAAATTTGTTTTTTTTCTGTTATGTTTGATAACATGTATTTAAATGCAACTTTTGAGAAAAATAAATAAAAATAAAAATAAATAAAAAAATTAAAATAAAATAAAAAAAGCTTCATGTAAAACTATATGCTGTGTTGTTCTGGTGGCAGCCTTGCATGTCTTGCTTACTGACTCTCTTGACTGTATTAAGGGGCCAAGTTGAAGCTGTGCTCAGTGCCACATGCCTGTAATGTCAATAGCTCAGGAGACTGAGGCAGGAGGATCCTAAGTTTGAGGCCATTCTCTGAAATTTAGCAAGACCCTGTCTCAAAATAAAAAGTAAAAAAAGACTGGGATGTTGCTCAGTGGTACCAAAAGGGAAAAAAATCCTTAGCACACACACAAAAAGGGCCATGGTGATTGATTGACCTGCACCACCTAAATTTGTTCACAAAATGATGAAATTACCTAATGACATATTCCTTGAGGAATATGTCCCTGTCATTAAGATATGAATGGCTATACTTATTATTAACTTTTCAGAAGGAGAAATGTTTTTCTAATATTCATAATTCTAAAAGTCCATGAAACCTTTTATGCTAATTTATCAATGCTTTATCAGTGAGGTCATGAAAAGTGGGTTAATGATAAAACTATTAACAAGTAAGGCCAATACCAGATGGCAAAGTGTTTAAATTTTAAGTGAATGAATATATATTTCCTACAAAATAGGAAATTATACACACACTTATTGCCTCAAGGTTATGAACCATCAAAACTATTTGCAGCTATCAAAACAAAGTTCTCAACAATAACAGGAATGATCTATACACTTTTTAGTAAAAATATTTATGAGAAGATAAAATAAAATTAGTTTCAATACTTTGGGAACTGGTATGTAGTTGTTCTCTAACTTTACTACATCATGAGCAATTATGAATATTATGTGAGTATATCTGATTGCAGTCCATGAAGGTCTGAGGCTTCAACTGGGATTCCAGCCATCTCAGGGAGTTTGGCACAGATGATCATGGAGCACACACACATTTGTTCTTCCCTATGCTCAGTAGCAACCTTTGCCCTCACCAATAAGGGCAAGGCAATCAATGGTAGTGCAATGCATGGTTCAGAGATCAGATGATGCCTTCAGAAAGGAGTCAGTCTGGGAGGTGCACAGGTCGCAATGCAATGTCTTCTGTCAATACAAGCCATGCCTTCTGTCTTTCAGATCTATCTGTAGTTTCCCATTTTATCCTGCTTTCACCCTATAATATGGGGTACGGGGGTCCAGCCTCCACAGGGTGTCAGGTCCTGAGGTGGGATGAGTGGTGTCAGTGAAAATAGCACCAATGAGACACAGAGACCAGGTTTGGTGCAGCTATGTCCGTCCAAGTTCAGACCAGCACTTTATTTATAGTGATTTACAGCCATCGATTAAAAGAAAAGAAAAGTGGGTTACAATTCATCATGAGTTATTCATAAACACAGAGTGGTCATCTATAATTGTCCCGGATAACTACATCAGCATCAAAGAATTTTTAAATCTTAACTAGAGACTGTAACTATAAGGGTCCTCATGTCCTTAATAGATTAATATCAAACTAGAGATCACTAAGCTTCCTATTGTATTCTCAAAAAACAAGATGAGGCTAACAAAGGTGTTTTTAACTATGAGAGTAGCATAAGACTAATAGGTCACTGTGGTAACTACACTTAAAAGCATAGCCGTTGATGCACATGTGGTCAACGGCTTCTGATCATGTCCAGAATTGCCCAAAGCTGCAGGTTAAGTTAACTATTACATACATCATCAAAATATCATTCTCTGAACTTTCCCCGAGCCCTATCCTGTAACAACCATTGTTTACATAATTTGAGTTCAATTTCTCTGGGCAGGCATCGAGGCCTTTGTTTCTTAGGACTCTCCCATGTAAACAAGGAACCACAATTAACATGTTTTCTATTAACCCAAACCATTCTTTCTCCAGTAATGTAGGCTCCTGTGTACGGTGGGGAAGGGTCCAGTCCTAAGTTACCTGGACACCTGCCATCTTCTGCCTTTAACCATGTCAAATATCACTGGATTTTACTATAGGGGGAATCCATTTTTGTCAGGGCCTTTGAGAAGGCTTGACCAACATATGAGCTTTAGGCATGGGACTAGTTGGAGCCACAATTTCCTGTAGCTCACTTTATTGAAGTTGCCAAAGTAGCCTTCTACAGCCAGGCCTGAGAGCACTTCCAAATGTAATTGGGGAAACTGTGGGCCTAAATGTTCTGGATAACATCTAAAGTGAAACTATCATCAGGGGAATTTCTAGAATTACTTCTAAGAAACATCATATCAGTAGTACTATCCTGATGGGGATTTTCTTGTTTATTCTCCTGGGTGGTCAAATGCTTCTCCTTAATTACAAGAGACTTTAGGGGACCAGGACTGACTGATCCTGTCTTTCTGGGAATTGGAATAGTGACACAAGCAAGCACAATTAACTCTGTCAAACTAAGAAGGGGCATCCCAACAAGAAATATATTGAGGAGTGCATCTCTTCACCCTGATCCATTGCAGGCACCAGAACTTTGTCAAACAGTGTCTTGAGGATTTGGGGCTATGGCTCTATTTGTTATTGTTGTTGAAATATATTTTGCCTCAGTCCTTTCCAAATAATGTGGGAATACATCCCATAATTAAGAATTCCCTTCAAGGTGGTAAACAGTTATGAGTTGGAAAGATTTGAGTAGAAATGAGGTGAAACAACATACTGTCCTCAATACTGTAGTTGTCCCAAGGGTATAATTGAAAGTCATCATCTCCACTCTCCACTACCCATTCTAAATTTCCCTTACCTAGATATCACTTTGGCAGATCTGGTATTCATGTCTTTGGTATTCATTCATACCGGTCTGAATTCTTAGTTATCTGGCTTTTTTGTGTGTGTTATGACTAAACTTTCTCATTAACATTTATTACTCTTCCTAGAAATACTAAGATATTCAAGTGACTGTCCTAAGTTTAAGACATATCACTTCCTGTCCTAATTGTGTAGTAGCAACCACAAATCTTCATGAAAATCAATATCAATTATCCTGATTAGAAAAGTAACACCTATCTTTCCCTGTAGGTCTGCTTCATGAGGAGGATAAAATGGCCAGAGGATAATTACACTTTCTATTTTAATAGATCCCTTAAAGGGAGGTAATATTTATATATTTTGTTTGAACTGCTTGTATAGATAGTTAATAATATGGGCCCATCCTTGAGTGTGACTTAGGAAGGGAGAGCTCGTTGGTGAGGAATTTGGAAAAACTTTGAGGAAGCACCCTCAGTGTTATTATTCGGGGCCATCTGGCACACTAACGAGCTCTTGGTGCCTCAAAACTTTCAGCTTTTGATCCTGTGAGTTTTGGAACCTGGCCAGTTCCCACCTCACAGAGATTTTACAGCCCACGACCAGCTGCATAATGCTGGACTGCATGTTGGGAGAGGTTGCTGTGTCTTTTTAAGCCCTCCAAAGGAGAGAGAGCCAGAAGAAGGAGAAGGATTTCAACTGGATCGGAGAAGAAGGGGATCCATCTGAAGAGGAGAGATTGAATCCACCAGAGAAGAAATTTCAACTGGGGAAGAAAGAATCTGATGTTTTGAGTAAGAAGAAGGAACCTGATGATGAGAAGCAGGAAGCTGACTTGCAAGGAAGAAGGCAGATTCTCACCTGTGTTGTTTTACCCCACTCTTGGTGTTGCTGATTTTACCCAAGGCTGGGTGTTGAAGGTGGTGATGATGCTTTAAGTGGAAAAGAAGGACTCTCACCTGTGCTGTTTACCCTACCCTCGGTGTTGCTGATTTTGCTGATTTTACCCGAGGATAGGTGTTGAAGGTATTGATGCTGTTGTGAGTAAAGAAGAAGGATCTTGAATGGTGCTTTGAGGAGAAGGACTCTGAAGGTGATGATGGTGCTTTGAGGAGGAAGACTCTTACCTATATGTCTATCCCATTCTTGGTGTTGCTTATTTTACCCAAGGGTGGGTGTTGGAGGTAATGATGATGCTTTGAGTATACTTGCAAACCCGTGTTGTGTTATCCAGTGTTGATTGATGAATGCTTATTGGGCCGGAGCCACTCTCTCTGTCTGTTTTTCTATATTATTGATTCATTACATACAATATTCAATATTGCAAAGTATAACTGTTGCTTGCTTTGTTATATTGTCTCATATTAAAGCTTATAAAACCCATCCTGTTGTGAGGCTGGTAATTCACCCCACAAATCTGTCTAGATAAATTAGTCTGAGCTCAGCAATTCTTGGTCATAGATCCAGACCAAGACACTGCTAAAATGATGAAAACATTAGAATGTGATGAGTCTTATGTAATGTAAATGCCCAGAGAAACCACTTAACAAGCTAAACAAAAGGGTACACTCTTAAGCACTATAGATAAATCAAACATTTGAGTAACTCACAAGAAAACAGGGAGAAGAAATCAGAAAAGAAAAATAGAGAAGACAAACACAAAACATAAACTGGCAAATGTTAAGTCTGAACATTGCAACAACTACATTAAATATAAATGGTCTACATACACAAATTAAAAGACAAAGATTGGCAGAGTGGTTTGAAATGAACATCATCCAACTGTATGCTGTCCACAAAAACCTCTCTTCAAATATTAAAATATAATATCTTAGGCAGTTGTAAATAATAGACATGCAAATGTTAATGAAAAGAAAGAGAAATGGATATACCAATTTCATATAAGGTAGATTTTTAGAGCAAATGAAATTACCATAGACACAAAGGGATATTTCATAATAATAAAAAGGTCAATCTATTACAAAGACATAGCAATCTGAAATGTGTGCTCATTCAACTGAGAAACAAAATGTGTGTGGGGGGGGGATTGACAGAACTAAAGGGATACATAGACAAATCCACAATTATAGTTTGAAAATTCAAGATCCCCCTTTCAAGAGTTGACTGAACAACTGGACAGCAGTGAGCAACAGGATCTATTTGACATTTATATACCACTCCTTTTGATAACCGCAGAACAAGCATTCCCTTCAAGTGCCCATAGAACATACACCAAGATAGACCATATCCTGGGCTATAAATGCCTCAACAAATTTAACACTATTGAACTCATAACTAGAAACCAATAACACAAAGATAAGAGAAAATTTCCAGGCACTTGAGCCAAATGTCACACTCCTAAATAATTCCCAAAGAAATTACAGGTGTAATAAAACTGTATTGAGTAGCGCCCTCCGCGGCCCTGGCAGCGGCGCTGCTTTCGTCGCTTTCGCGCTCCTCTCTCCCGGAGCCAAAGAACCAGGTGGCTCGGCGCTCAGCCCCTACTTCAGCACGAAGACTCATACGAAGATGTCAACCCTGGACTGCTGTCTGACCCGGAGGTGCCGCAGCGGGACCCAGAGCTGCTGGAGGGGACCTGAACCCCGGTGCTGCTGGTCGCCCTCATCCGCCATGGCCCCCGCTACTCCAAAGCCAAGCAGATCCGCAAGCTGTGCGAGCTGCACGGGGTGCTGCAGGCCGCGGGCCCGCGGATGATAGACAGGGCAGTGCCAGAGGTTGCGTCGTGGCCTGTGCGCCGCGCTGGCTGACTGGCCACTGTGGTACCGGAACTGGATGGATGCGCAACTGATGGAGAAGGGGCGGCAGGACATGCGACAGCTGACGCTGCGTCTGGACTAGCTCTTCTCTTCTCTCTTCAGCCTCAATAACTACGGCCCCTTGCGACTGGTCACCAGCTCCAAGTACCGCTGCGTTGACAGCGGCGCCGCCTTCCTGCGGGGGCTATGGGAGCACTACCATCCTGGGTTGTCCTCGCGCGATGTCGCAGATATGAAGTGTGGATCTCCAAATATAAATGGCAAACTAATGAGGTTATTTAATCCTTTTAAGAAGATCTTAACTGAAGTGGAAAGGAATGCTACAGCTTTTTATCATGTAGAAGCCTTCAAAACTGGACCAGAAATGCAGTTTTTTTTTTTTTTAAGTTGCAGCTGGTAAACAATTTAAATGCAGATTTAATTCAGGTAGCTTTTTTCACCTGTCCATTGACCTGGCAATTAGAGGTGTCAAATCTCCTTGATGTGATGTTTTTGACATAGATGATGCAAAGGTATTAGAATATCCAAATGATCTGAAACAATATTGGAAAAGAGGATATGGATATACCATTAATAGTCTATCCAGCTGCACCCTATTTCAGGATATCTTTCAGCACCTGGACAAAGCAGTTGAAGAGAAGCCAAAGTCTCAGCCAGTTTCTTCTCCAGTCATCCTTCAGTTTCCTCACAGAGACCCTTCTTGCACTTTCTCTCACTGGCTACTTCAAAGACAAGGAGCCCCTTACAGCTTATAATTAGGAGGAACCGACGCATTGGAAGTTCCGAAGTGGTCATATTGTACTTATGCCTCCAAACTAATATTTACGCTTTTGTGAAAATGCTAAGACTCCTAAGGAAGAATTTCAAGTGCACATATTATTGAACGAAAAGGTGTTGCCCTTGGCTCACTCACAAGAAACTCTTTCTTTGTATTAGGATCTGAAGAACCACTACGAAGACATCCTCCAGAGTTGTCAAACTCAGCGAAGAATGTGAATTACCAAAGGTGAACAGCACATCTGACCAGTTATGAGTAATTGGAGAACATTTTTAGTTTATCAGTCCTTCCCCATAGGGAGTGATTACATGTTTGTAATAGGCAGACAATATCTTGATTACAGAAGTTTTCATATCACTTAGCTATTTCTGTCTTTTCACAGAAAAACTGAGTTTTCCCAGGGCAGGTCGGGGAGGGGGCCTTACCTGATAGGTAAGAAACGATTTTCACTGGAGCAGCTCTCTTAAGGGGGGAAAAAAACCACAAACCTATTCAGAGAAACTATTAACACTGCAAATGTTTACAGAAATGAACATTTTCCAACTTATATGAGAAACCTCACATTGAAGTAGAGTATGATTTGAAAATGATACTTGCAAAGTCCTGGATTAAAAAAACATTCAATTGGATGATCCGTAATTTGATTTAACTGGTCTAATTATGCTACAGATCTGTTTTTCCCAGGTGGGATAATTCTAGTGTTAATTGTCTCTTAATCATAAATATTGTGATTAACTAGGGGTATCACTTGAGAAGAAAGCTAACATCTAAGTAAGAGTTTGAAACAGTGTTAAGAAACAGACTGATTTAAAAGGGCATCTTCACTGAATGAAGCAAGACAAAAAGGAAAATGATTAGTTTTGTTAGTAGTATTTACAAAGTATTTAAACTTTTTCAATAGCTTATTTTACTCTTAAGAAGTCTTTCAAGGCCATTTCAATTATCATCAGACCTGTTTTAAGTGTACAACAATGGAAGGACAAAGAAGACCATTAGCAACAAGTCAGATGGATATATCAGAGTTTCTTAAATTCATTTTCTAGGTATCTTTTTCATTCTGTCACTGGCTCCCATTTTTATATTTTATTATATGAAATGCATCCTTTTTTGTTTTTTATTTGTTGTTCTTAGATATACATGACAGTATATTTTGACGTATTTTATATACATGAAGTATAACTTCCCATTCTTGTGGTTGTGAAATGCATATTTTGGTTGTTTGATTTCTTTTTCTTTTCTTAAAAAAAAATTCATCCTAGCTGACTTAGTTTCACAGATTTGAACTCATTTCATAGAAATACTTCTGATTTCTGTCAAATGCCACGAAAATATTTCCTACAATAAACAAAATTTTTCATTACCTGGTCTTTTCTGCTCTCCTTGTTGAAATTCAGTCAGTAATGGATGTTGAAATTTCATACAGCTTTGACTCAATCAGGCAACATAAGGCAATTTTCCAGTAGAAATTTCTTCAAGTGAATAGATTATTGTTAGTGCATTTTATTTTAATCTGTCTTCACTTTAAAGATGATAGCCTTCAAAGGAAGATGTAGGCTTTTTGTCAAAAATGTATAGCTACTCCTATAAAATAACATGAGGTAAAATCTCAATTTACTGAAATCCACTACACTAATTTTTGATAGTTTACTTTTGAGGGGATAGACCATACATAAACAAACACATATTAAAAATATGCCTGTGTCTATGTATGAATTGTCAGGTGTGATTTGGATTAGGACTCTTTCAATTGATAAAAATGGAAAAATCCATTTTAGGCTTAAAGAAAAATAAACTAAAATAGGATCTTTCTTAGTACCATTTTCTAGTTAAATGTTTAATTTTTCAGTCAATGAAGTTGTACGCTAATTTAGGATAAGATTTTAAAAATTTAAATGCTTTTTCTGTAGACAAGAAAACCTCTTGCTCCTTTCATTTTGCAAAATATGACAGGGCACCTTTAAAATTATATTAATTGTTGGATTATGGGACTTTGCCAGTACCTTTTGAATGAATTTTCTAAGTTTAAAAAAAGTAGCACTAATGAGTAAGTAAAAGAAATGAGTCAACATTTGTGGACTTTAAATATGGTATTTGTGCTATGAAAAGTTCCATTTCTTTATGGCATTTTGAGAAATGGAATGATTCCATAATGGCAAGTATTCAGAAATGGACATGGTACAGATTAATTCAGATAATGTCCCTAGCACACAAATCTTAAAAAGAAAATATAGATGTTACAAGAAAAGGATCCTGAGTTCAAATGACCTTGGGATTCTGTTTCCTGTGGATGCCCCAATCTTAACAAGCTACCTTGTTTGACCTGAGAATTCCTCTTAAAGAATCTTCTATGATTTTTGTAAATGAAAATGTATTTGCAACTTTGTATTTAACCATGCCATTTGGGACTGGGATTTTAGCTCCGTAGTAGCTAAGCATGCTTGAGGCCCAGGGTTAGATCCTCAGCATCACTGAACAAACAAATAAGCCATGCATTTTGGGTTTCTTTTAGGTGAGAGAATAGTAAATAATAGAATTAAATACAAGTTGAAAAAGATTGGATTCAGTTGTACATTAGAGTAAATAGGTGGTATTAAAATTTAATCTTAAAATACTTTTATGATTTAATTTTATGATTTAATTTTCACTTAAAGAAAAATGGAAATTCATTTTACTAAAAATCTGAATAAGAAAGTATCAAAATTCCATATTGAAATTAGAAGATGCCTAGATTGTTGATCTTCAAATGAATGACGTTCCTAAAGCAGATGATTAGCTAGCTGGTAAATGCTGATGCATTACTATACTCACTGGGATTATTTCTGCAAAATTTTGTTTCTTTTCTTTTTAGTTTGTTAGACATGCAGATAAGGAAATAAAATAACAAGCACTCATACCCATTCTTTTTATTAAAAGTAACATTGTAATATTTGTTATAGAATGTTACAAGAGCAGCTTGGCGTACTCTTGTGGATTTCCCCTTTTTTCTCTCACTCCTTGCCCAGAGGTAGCCATCAACATAAAATTCAGTATTCACTGTTCCATAGCATGCTTGACTCTGGAAACTTGTACTTTTGTTGTGGCATTTTTTATTTTTTCTATAAAAGTTCTTATACATTGTGTGTCATTCTTGAATGAGTGAACAGCCATTTTTCTCTTTTTTCTAAGACTTTTCTTGATTCTGATTATTTGTTTCAAATTAGTTATTTGACTTCATCAATACCTATTGAGCACTTTTCATGTAGAAGCACTAGACTTAGGAATGTAAAGATGAATACTTAAAAGGGTTGTCTTAATAGAACTTGAAAACAAATTTACCTGGTGTCTCACACTAACTGAATGACTTGATTCTTTGAATATAAAATATCAAAGACTATGAAAGTTTTGTAGGAATTGTTTATTTTCATTGTTAAATAGGACCACACAATCATCTTTATAAAGATATATGGTAAGTATTAAATAATGGAGAGGAAATGGGGTCCATTTCTGGTAATATTAAAGAGGCTGTGATATTATTCTGGTGTTATAATTCTCATTTAGGAAACACCTGAAACTGAGGAATCTCATAATAAAAAGGTTTTATCTAGGATATATGAAGAGTTGAACATAGAAAAACAGTCTTAATTAACAAGGGTTGATTCATAATAAGTGACCAAATTACTCAGGTATGTCAAAATCTAATCCCTTCTGTTTCTGCCATTTTGGTTGATGAATTATGCCTGTTGACATGAGCCAATTTTTGGTCTAATCTACAACTTGATCTGTGTATTGCATTGTACTTAGTTTTTTCTGGTTATATCATTGCTTTTAAGATTCTGCTCTCTAATACACAGTCACTTTTGAGATTATTTTTGTGTATAATTCTGATCTTTAACACCATAAGAAAAACTCAGCATGTAAAGAAAAAAGTGCTTTGTCTTTTCCAGACATAGTCAACTTTCATGATTTGAGTGCTTTCCTTTTGTAAACCACAGAATTGATGCATGCCTTTAAAGATTTCAGAGTTTCATACAACTGAACCAGAATATAAGGGTGCAAAAGTTTGGAACATGTCTAAGCTGGTATTTCATGCGGTTCATTAATAATATTTGGAATTTGACTGCCTTTTGCCAAATGTAAACAAAATAAATATTTGCAAAATTATATTAAAAACTGTATTGAACTGAATTAAAAGGAAAATACAACATGCCAAAATCTGTAGGACATAACTAAAATGGTGATGAGAGGGAAATTCATGGCACTAAATAAATGCATTACAGAAGAAAATCTTATTCAGTCATTTCTAGTTTTCCACCATTTTCAACAGAGCTGAAATGACTTTCCTTATACAGTTTTTTTCAGGCACATGATTGAAGGCTTTCCAGGGTGCATAGCTAAGAATGGATTGTTGGGAGGAACACCACATGCACCTCAACTCTTACTAGTGGATGCTGTTGTTGCCTTTCTCTGACTGTTTCACCCATCTCCTCGACCCCCCTGCTGCTGTGATTATTGGCTGCTAACAGCTCATAATTTCTTCTTTTGGTCAGAGAGGCTAGACCACCTTCCCAGCTCCCACTGCTCTGGGAGGTAGGAGGCAGGCATCGAGTGGCCAAGAACTGACTGACACAGGTGTCCAAAGCTGGCTTCTTGACTCTGGGTGGGACTGACTCTACAGGAGCCCACTCAAGACCAGGGTGAAGTTGATGAACTGAGCCTGCATCTTGCTTATCTCTATATTCTTCTGAAACTGCTCATTCAATGAGCACTTTCTCCATTCCCATGCATTGCTCTGCTTCTGGGGAACCTGACCCAAGATGACCAGTATTGCTGAAGTTGTTCCAAAAGGGTTGTACCAATATACATATTTGAGCTGAAGCTCAAAGGCTGAGAAACAGAAAGCCATTTAGTGTTGAGGGAGGAGCTTCCTGGAAAAGGGATAAGCAAAAGCAAAAGCCCCAAGACAAGAAAGAACTTTGTGAATCCAGAGTACTGAAATAAAGTCAATATGGCTGAAGTATCGGAACAAAGAAAACAGAATGATATCGGTTGAGGTTGTAAATATGTTTCAGAGCAAAACCAAGATCAAGTTTTATAGGTTGTTTTCATTTTTTGCCTAAGGGTGATATTAAGTATAAAGTCATGATTTAAGCAGTGAAGTGAGAAGTTCAATTTAAACTTTAAGAAAATTACTTTGTGTGTAAAGAGTGGATTTAAAAGAGATAAGAGAAGCAAGGAGAAGGATCACACAGCAAGGAAAATAGATAATAAAAATTAATATTCATGCAAAAAGTAAGAAATTTAATTGGATCTATAGCACAATACTATTTATATACATAAAACACACAAATGCACAGTGATGTTTTCTTCAAGGATCCATGTATATATTGAAGTGGTCGCCATATGTGGAGAGAGAAGAACGGAATGGAGATTTGGGCAAATAAAAAGTAATAAAACCAGATGTATAAGAATGGATAATGCACCATGAGCTGAGATACAGGATTTATTCTACTCTGCACCTAAGAAAGCAAAAAGCAAAACAGCAGCAACCACCCCTTTCTCCACCCATATATATATTCACTCTCCTCATGGAAACCTGTGTCTGTGGAGAAAAAGCATTTGCTGTTGAGGTACTCCAGGACCAGTTTCTCCAAGAGACATTTAAAATAATCCAAACTTTTACTCATTAAGTGGGATTCAGCATCTGAGTCAAGGAACTTGGAGGAAGCAGAACCTCCCTAGAGCCTCATTAGGGAGGAAATTGATAGGAGCACCAAGGCAGGCTGATGACTGACGGTAGTGGGATGTTCCTAATGCAATGTCTCAGCCTATTTCTTCTTTCCCTGGATAATTCCATGGAGCCTGATCCCAAGACATCTTGTTATTTCCCCTTTGCTCAAGTTTATGTCCCAGTCCCACTAGACCTGGAAACCAAGTTTTTGCCATGTCTGATTAAGCTTGGTGCTTCCAGCACACAGGGCAGGGATAACCCCCTGATAGGTATCAGTAAAAGTCTGTGGATTAAAAGCAATTGCTTCAATGCTTGTTGAGGACAAGGACTATGCTATTTCCCTAACTTTCTAGGTGTCCACAGAAGCATATGGCATATTCCTCAAATGTGTTTGTGAAATGTATTTGTTATTTTGTAATTTGTGCTGGCTCTTTTGTTTCTCTGTCTAGTCTTTAGAGAGTCCTGGTGGTTGGAAAATATGTTTGGGGAAGAGAGCATGTCAGCTGTATTCAGGGACATGCTGCTCTGAGGGGCTTTAGGGCCTCTTCTCAGACACTATTTAAGAATCTCCACAACCCAAATATACTTGTTGAGCAAAATTCCTTGGACTGTGTGTAGTTTCTTTGTGATTAACCTCTGAGCTAAGCAGCATAGAGGAGTGAACCCTTGCTGGAATCTTAACCAAGGAATCTCTCAATAGATACACTAATGTCTGGGGTGTCCCAAATCCTGGGCTGAGTCCTGGGAACATTGGAAGGAATAAAAGAGTCTTGCCCAGGACAAGTCCCAGATCTTGGTTCAGTGAGAAATAGACATAAATAAAATGTTTAATCCCAACAAATAATTCTGTGATGAATATCTTCACTTATAAAGCTAATTCCATTTTGGATGATTTTTTAAAAATTTTTAGTTGTTGATTGACTTTTATTTATGCATTTATTTGTATGTGGTGCTGAGGATTGAACCCAGTGCCTCCCACATGCGAGGCAAGCTCTCTACCACTGAGCCACAATCCCGGCCCCCATTTTGGATGATTTAATAGGTTATCTATCCCTGGGAGTATAAATCGTAGAGTCAAATTATACACAAAGTAGGATTTTTAATATCTTAGTTTTGAAAATAATAAAATTAATACCCAATATTGGTGCTTTGATGCATACACTTGCAGGTTTTTCTAATAATATATAAGTACATATATATTAGTTTTACAAATAGATCACACAAACTTGTACTTTTTTATTTGGAACTTCATCATGGAAAAAATTTTCATATCACCATCTTAAGATATATCTTGTTCTATTTTTTTTACAGTGACAGCTTTCATTGTATGCATATACAATATTTTATTCAATCACTTATTGATGGATATTTGACTAACTGCAAGTTTTTATAGTTAAAATCAATGTTGTCATATATTTACTAATACTTACATATTTTTATTCTTTCTACTGCTGATAGAGTAAATCTAGTAAGTGAAAATGTCCTTAACAGAATGAACTTTTTAATTTTTATAGATATTCTAAATTGCTAATAAGCTTATACTAATAATAATTTTCTCTAAAATTAATGAGTGCCCTTTTTTTACATTCTTTCTAGAACTCAATTTTTTCTATAACTCAGCTTCAAGTGCAGCTATTTTTCTTGAATTTTAAGAAGTAAGATGTTAACAACAGTTTTCCTAACTGGCTGTCTGAGAGTTCCCTGTTTTGTTGTATTGGTAGAGTGTTCAAATATGTGGTCACATTTTCTGAGCTCTCCTGGCTCTACTTCTCTTCCAGAATTTCTCCTGGACAGAGTCTCCATTTGTCTTTTTCCTCCTGGACTACTCTGTTTAGGGTATATTCTCAGTAACTCCTCTTCACTGTGGGGGTGATTTGTCCTGGAGGAAGACAATGGCTGGAGTAGAGGGTTCCCAGGTCATGGCTGCTCCAGGCCTCTGACCAGAGGCTTGCTCAGCCTCTAGTTCCATCCCATCTGCAACAATGTAGCAGAAGGGGGGGGGTTGTTTTCTTCTATCATGAGGCAAATAATATCTGATCAGCTCTCTTTCTGTGATGTTTGCAGTACTGATGCCCACTGCCTGGGTCCATTCATTTACTGGGGGTAACCTAAATGTGATATTCTATCATTTCATTTTCTCTTGTTGAAGGAAAAATAATAATAAAAATGATGATTAGCAACAAAAGATGAAACTAGGCAAAGAACATAAAATGCAAAGAATAGTTGAAGAATATTCACCAGAAAAGCTTTACTACAGAGCAGATAAAAATCAACATCCACTGCTCCTGATGGAGTTTTCTGCTAAAATTTTTAGGATTTGCCTGATCTCTGAATACACAGTCCACTCTCCTGCTTGAGGTACTTCAGTGACTTCTCATTGTAATCAGAATAAAAACAGAGCAACTCCTTGGCTCAATCTACCTCTTCTTACCTACTTACCTTTTGCATCACTCACAGCATTGCTTACAAAAACCAGGGCTGCCTTCCCATCAGTTTTCCACACACCAAGTTCATTTCCCACTTCAGTGACTTTACAAATGTTATTATCCCTCCCTAGAAGGATCTTCTCCCAGATTGAGTATCTCTTCCTCAGAGATCTTTTTGCTTGTTTGTTTGATGCTGGGATTGAACCCAGGGCTTCTGGCATGCTAAGCAGCATGTTCTACCATTGAGCTGCCCCCCACTCCCCTCCGAGAGCCTTTTTGACTTATCAACCTAAGAACTTGCCTGCTTCTCTCCCTCATTGCTCTCTATCTCAGGTTACTGTTTCCTTGGGGCCCTCATCAGTTTGTAAGTATTTTTTCCCTCATCAATTTGATTTTAGAAGGCCTCTCTCATCCTGGTCTGCAAGCTCTATGAGGGGAGGGCACCATGTCCATCTTCTTCATGGCAGTATCTCCAATGCTGAGCCCAACATCTGTCGTCAACAACCATAGATAAATCAGGAGGCGGGAGGAAGTTGGGAAGACAGACCCTCAAGCATGAGTAGAACTGAGGTTGTTTTGGTGAGAGGTGTTTGGAGTCAGGACTATCCTCAGAAGGGATGTGCTTACGGTGAAGACCAAATCCAAGAACCTCAGGAGAAGGAAGGAGGCCAAGTGCTATGGTGTCCACTTATCCATAGTTTTGCCTTCTGTGGTTTGTTAGCCATAGCCAACTAGGGTCCAAAAATATTAAATGGAAAATTCCATAAATAAATAATTCACAAGTTTTAAATAACTTTTATAATGGTTCTATTGCTAGGTATTGTTACTTTCTTGCAGTGCTTGATTTATAAATTAGACTTTTCAGAAGTATGCATGTAGAGGGAACAGCATAGCATATATAGGGTTTGGAACTACTTGCGCTTTCAGGCACTCGCTGGAGGGCTTGCAACATATCCCCATGGATGAGGGGTGACTACTGTATGCCAATGACTCTGTAGGATGTCTAGGCAGTGGCACCAATGACAACTCTACCCGTCTCATAATTTGGCCAGCAGAAGGTCTGTTACTGCTAGCACTGTAAAGTGGGAGAAGCCCAGATGTTTAACAATAATCACAGCCCACCTGCTAGTGGACCTCGGACCAGCCTGAGACTGTTTACCCTCTTCTGCAGTGTGAAAGATTCCCAACTGATACACTGCTTGACAGCTACCACATATGAGCCTGGAGGCTCTTTGCTTGAGATCTGCTGGAAGCTAGCGACTCCCATCAAAGAGGAGAAAGAAAGGATAGATGGCAGGTGTTCTCTGGACAGGAATGCTGAGGCCAGTTCCTCTACAGAGAGGATATGGAGTGGATGGTTTGAATCTAGAATCCTTTCAGCCCTGAGACAGTGGTTAGGGCAGAGAGGGTGGGCTGAGGGCTCCAGGGTTTGGGAGATTCAAGCTCATCCTATCCACCAGAAAAGGGGAAGGGGAAGGTGACAAAGCAGGAGGAGGAGAGAGAATCTGGTGAACTCCTTGTAAACAAGGTTCATTTCCCAAGGCCCCTGCTCATAGAAATTAACACTGGGGCAATTATGTTCATCTGAAGAAGCTGTCTTGAGATTGCTTCCCTGAGGCCTCCCCAAAACTGATAAATAGGCCTGGCACAGCCCTGACTCAGCCCCTTCCTGAACTGGGGCTCAAGCCTCAGCTCTCAAGTGCCTGGCCCTGCGGGGGCACCCACAGTCTGCCTCCTGTCTCCTCCTATATGGGGACCAAAGGTGCAGGTGCCAGTGCCCCTGCTTTTCACCTTTACCCTAGGAAGCCCTGAGTTCCCCAGCCCTGCTTCAGGTTTCCTATGTCCTGACTGTGACCTTCACTGGATGGAGGAGGAAGGTGGAGGCAGCAGAGCCAGGGGAATCTGAGAGCAGTGCAGTGCCACAGGTAAGGCCCAGAGGTCTCAGGTGTCCCCTCTCTCTCTTTCCCTTTTTATCTTTTCTTGTCTCCAGTCTTTCACAAACATACGTACTTTAAAACATCTCTTTATAATCTGATCCCTTGGTGTTCCAAAGGTAATATAATGATCTCTCTGATCATTTTAACACCCTACAGTGTCCATAGTACAGCCATGTGCCCTGTTGCTTGTGATTCTCAAACCCATAAGAAAGCATTATGGGGGGCTGGGATATAGCTCAGTGGGTAGAGTGCTTGCCTCGCATGCACAAGGTCCTGGGTTCAACCCCCAACACCACAAAAAAAGAAAAGAACAGAAAGCAAGCATTATGGGTGCAAGGAGGCAGCTCAGAGAGGTTGTGTCCCCCCTCAAGGTCATGCAGCTAGGGAGCAACAGAGAAGAAACGAAGCCCAGTTTTCTGACAGCAAGCTTGAAACCCTCTTTTGTATCACTCCCACATTGTTTCCTGCCTCTTCTGAGCCCACAGGAGAGGGGTTTGTGTATCCCAGGCCATCTGACCACCCCAACTGACTCTTAAAAACTCAGAGCATGTTTCCAAAAGTGTAAGATCAGAAGCACCAGGGACTTGGTAAAAAAGGACTTGGTTTTGAGGAGACATATATTGACCATGTCTCAAAGAAGGGGTCCTATCAACATTCCGTTATTTATTTATCTTTTGTTTGTTTGTTTGTTTGAGATGGGGTCTTGCTGTGTCACCCAGGCTGACTGCAAACTTGTGATTCTCCCACCTCAGCCTCTTGAGTAGCTGGGATTGCAGGCATGTGCCACTGCACCTATCTTGAATATCCTTTTAAAAATCAACATTGCAGGTGATTCTGATGCACATTAAAGCATGAGGGGCGTTTGCCTTGCTTTGCAGTCTAGGAAGCAGAGCTGTGGGTTCCTCGGGGCATCCCCTGCCTTTCCCTGCCTCCTGCCCTCCTGGCCTGGAATGGTTCTAGAGGGCCCAGAACTCCAAGCTTTGGACTAGTTGGGTAGTGGACTTGGCAGGCAAAAGACAGGAACAGACTTTGGCTCTATCACTTACTAGTTTAGTGACTTTGGGAAATTCATCAACCTTCTAAGTCTCAGTCCCTCATCTATAAAATAGGACAACAAAACCAGAGAGTGTTTCTATCAATGTAAGATAATAATAGATGTAAAGCGTTAACACATTGTCCAGACACGTGATCAGTAAAGGATAGTGGCTTGCTCTAAAGGCAGTTACATATGTTAAGCTGGAGTTGGGACCAAAAGTTCTGACTTAGAATCTCCTTCCACTGACACTGGGTATCTAGGAATCAACTCAGTAAACTGAAGTTATAAATCCACTCACTTGCTAAATGCTGAGCCTGTCCCCATCCCATCTCCCAACCTGGAGCTCCAAATTACTTCAATATCAAAGGTAACTCACAGTCCCCACATCTACATTTGCTTATTTCATTACTTCAGATGAATGACATTCCAGATGGAATCTGCAGAGCAGGCAGCACACTTTCCAGGCACTTTGGCTGCATTTTTATCTGTCTAGTCACTAATTGATTTAGGCTCTTGGGCCCTTGACTCTTCCCCATTTGTTCATCTCAAATGCATGCAGTGCCTGATGTCCCATCCAGCCCGGTTCAGCCCTCATTCATTGATCCAGACACTCTCCTGTCCCTGTGTGGGGGCCTGAGGAAACAGTAATGAGGATAATCTGGTTTCTGCTCTCAGGGCTGTCTCAGTGTTATAGAAAACAGACAATCAAAACACAGACTGGACAATCCTAAAAGAACACAAACACCAAGAGATTGTGCAGAAGCTGGAGTGGTGACCCCTGTGGTGGGAGGGATTCTTGAGCAGGAGCTGCGATGGGTCTTACCAGGGGGCAGAGCAGAGAAAGTGTATCCTGTAAACAGGGACAGCTGAGGCTCAGGATGCAGGCAACGCATGTTATGTGTTCGAGAAAAATGCAAGACATTTCCAGCCTAGGCAGTGCCAGACCCCAGAGGCAGAGGATGCCAGGGTGAGGCATCCTGGGCCCTTGACCACCTGCCCACTAACTCGGTGTCTCCTAGAGGAAATGGAGAGCTTGGTTACCATGGCAGATACGCGACAGATTGGTTATTTGCAAAGCACATCAGGTGCAGCATGGATGATGAGCACCTTGTGTGTCTTGCTTTCATCTTCACAGTGACACACGGGGCACGTATCATCAGCATCAAACAAGGGCAAGCTGCGTGTTCTCTATTTGTGTGTGTAAGAGTAACCTTGAGTTTTAACATAACAGTTATTATGAACACCTTTCCATACACAAGTAAAAAAATTAATATCATCATTTATGATATTTCCAGACTGTTCTACTGAATTAATGGATTATGTAAAGCTGAAACAGTCTTGTAGACATATAAGACATAAAATTCACCCACGTAAAGCCTACAGTTCAAAGGTCTTATTATATCATATAATTTTGCAACTATCATCCAGAATCTCATTTTTGCACATTTTCATCATTCCCTAGAGGAACTCCCCCCATGACAGTCACCCCCTCCCCTCCCCTCAGCTGCTGCCAGTCACTAGTCCACTCTGTCTCCATGAATTTGCTTCCTTTGTAATCTTTTTAACCAGATAGGTTATGTTAAGTGTTTATGCTGTTTCTACATGTTTACTATTACTCACAAGGCTCTGATAATCATCAAATACATACATGTCTTACATTTTGTCTGGTTGTATTATGATAAATCAATCTCTGGAACTAGAATATGCACAATCAAAAAAATGTCCTTTTTATATTTGTTTCCAAAGTCACAGAATGACATTGCTGAATTATAGGAGACCAGGTCACACAAGTGTGGTTCAGGGAGAGCTGCCGGGCTGAGCAGGAAGGAACACCCTGCTCTCTCTGGTCTTGGAACACCAAGACTTGGCCCCAGCCCCTTGCCAACTGATGTGCCCGGAGACTTCTCTCCCCCTGGCCCCGGCCCTTTGCCAACTGATATGTCTGGCCAGACCTCTCTTCTTCTGACCTTGGCTCCTTGCCAGCGGGCCCAGCTTCTTGCCAGTTTCCCATAGCCCCGGACTGATACCAGCCCCAGACAGATACCTGTCCTGGCTTCTTGCCAGCCAGCCCCAGCTTCTCGCCAACTAAGATGACCTTTTAGGTGATTGGTTATAAATCAATTAGGTAATCCTCTGGTTGAACACCCTTATGTATATAAGCTCCTGTATTCCAATAAACCTTGGAGCTCTATCATGAACACTGTCTCCTAGTGCCTGATTCCTGAGTCCGTTGGCACCGCTGCCTCACCTCCTATCAGACCACCCTGTTCCAGAATTAACATCACTGAATGTACATTTTTGTCTTTATTTGTATGTGTGGAAAAATACTCAATTGATGCAGAAGAAAATCTTTCTCAAGGATAACTCTGTGTGTGTGTGTAAGAGGATTTTTAGCATATTTCTTTTTCTTTTTTTTTTTTTTTTTTTGGTCAGGGATTGAACTCAGGGGCACCTGACCACTGAGCCACATCCCCAACCCTATTTTGTAATCATCTGAAACAGAGTCTCACTGAGTTGCTTAACGCCTTGCCGTTGCTGAGTTCAAATCACCAGCTTTGAACTGGTGATTCTCCTGCCTCAGTGAGACCCTGAGTCCTGGGATGGGGAAATTTGAGTGAATGTACTTGAGAAGGTTCAACCTCATGATTCCTGTAACCCTCTGGCTAGACGGCAGAGCCTCCTATTGTCTGGAGAGCATGCAATGGCTTCTACCTGTCCTCTTTGTTTTTAGACAACTTTAGGATTTATTCATAGTATGATGCAAGGAGGAAACTTCTCTATTGACCGGAAGAACAGCAAGCCATGGAAAGTATATATTTAAAAAATGAAGAAAATATGCTTCAGGGTGGATCATGAGGGTGCAGTGGCGCAGTCCTATCATTTCAGCTACTTGGGAGATTAAGGCAGGAGGATTGCAAGTTCAAAGCCAGCCTGGGCAACTTAGCAAAATATCTCAAAATATCATAGTGTAGCTCTATGTTAGAGTTCTTGCCTAGCATGTGTGAGGCCCTGGATACAATTCCCAGTACTTCAAAAAAGAAGAAAAATTAACTCTGGCAAGGTATCAGCAAACATCATCAGCATGTCTCCTTGAAATTTAGGAAAACAGTGTTCTCCAATGAATGGGATGAAAGTTCTCTGGGAAGAGAACAAAGGAAAAGAAGAAGTTCAGAGAAGTGGGCATGTTAGAATTAATTTATTATGTTAAATTAGGGAAGCCCTCAGCTGATTGTTTCCTGGGGAAGCCTAGGAGATACTCCCTTCACAATGTGGAATGTGTGAGAAGGCACCAGCATCTTTAACAAGCTCAAGAGCAGTAATCCTTGTAGCCCAGGGATAGCACTGGAAGATACTATGAAAGTAGGCCTGATTGGTTACCACACTGATTTGTTTCCAAGTGTTTGCAAGCCATATTATATTCAGCAAAAATATGCAAACAATGAAGTACTTATTTTCCCTTATAGTTTATAAATATCAGTTGATAATAATCTGGCTTTGCTTATTTTTCTATCACCCTTGTATTTGCATTTTTAAAATTTTGTGCAAGCCTCCTTACCTAAGATTTGTCATTATTAAAAGAGTATTTATTAGCCGGGTGCGGTGGCTCACACTTATAATCCTAGCACTTTGGGAGGCTGAGACAGGAGAATCGCGAGTTCAAAGCCAGCCTCAGCAACCACGAGGCACTAAGCAACTCAGTGAGACCCTGTCTCTACATAAAACACAAAATAGGGCTGAGGATGTGGCCCAGTGGTCGAGTACCCCTGAGTTCAATCCCTGGTACCAAAAAGAAGAGTAATTATTTCCAAAACATTATTTGAACCTGTATAGCCAATATTTTTTAGTATTTCATTTTATGGATAAAAAAGAAGAATCAAGGAAAGATCCAAGATTTTTAGCCCAAACTATGGGAAGGATGGAATTGCCATTAGCCATGATGGGAGACTGAGGGACGAAGTTTTCAGCAGAAAGATCAGGAGCTCAGCTCCATTTTGTTTAAGCCACTTGAAGCTGTTGCAAGTAAACAATCAAAAAGTTACTTGTATCCAAAAACATCTACTTTCTGCAGGATTTGTGCTAGTAATTAGGGTACTTCAATCATTAGATCATTTAATGTGAGATTACCTACACTTAGACCTCATTAATGGAGAAGTACAGATGGCAGACAGTGAGGACTCTGCTTTTCTGCATTAAACTTGACAAACCAAGGTCTATTGTACACCAGACTAAGAAATTATGCCTGAAGATGCTTTCACATTACAGAATTTGGTAGGAAAAAAATCATGGTCTCAGAGTATATTGGCTACATCACACAATCTTTGATAAAGACCTAAAAGAAAGAGACTAGGATGAAGGCAATGGTTTAAAATGAGAAGAAGAAAGAATGGAAGTACCATATGACCCAGCTATCCCACTCCTTGGTATTTATCAAAAAGAACTAAAATCAGCATACTATAGTGATACAGGCACATCAATGTTCATGTTCATAGCAGCGTAATTCACAATAGTCAAATTATTGAACCAGCCCAGGTGCCCATCAACAGATGAATGAATAAAGAAAAGATGATATATATACACAAGCAAGTTGTACTCAGCCACAAAGAAGAAATGGCATTTACCCATAAATGCATGGAACTGGAGAACATCATGCTAAGTGAAATAAGCCAGACTCAAAAAGTAAGTCAAGCCGGGCGCGGTGGCTCAAGCCTGTAATCCCAGCACTTAGGGAGGCTGAGACAGGAGAGAATTGCGAGTTCAAAGCCAGCCTCAGCAATGGCGAGGAGCTAAGCAACTCAGTGAGACCCTGTCTCTACATAAAACACAAAAATAGGGCTGGGGATGTGGCTCAGTGGTCGGGTACCCCTGAGTTCAATCTCCAGTACCAAAAAAAAAAGTAAGCCAAATGTTTTCCCTCACATTCAGAAGGTAGAGCAAAGTAAGGGAGGAAAAGTAGTGGATGGGGAGCAGATCTCACAAAAATAAAGGGGAGATCAGTGGAGTAGAGGAGGGAGGTTGAGGGGCAGAGAGAAGGGACAGGAAAAGGCAGGAAATGTGAAATGAATTTGACAATATTATACTGTGCATATATATAAACATACCAAAAATGAATTCCACTTTTATTTGTATCAATACAGCACCAATTTTAAAAATAAATAAACAAAAGACCAGTAGAGGAAATGAAATAGGGGGAAGAAGGAGGAGAGGGAAGGAAGAAGCACTGGGGACTGAGCAAATTCAATTCCATGCATGTATGATTATGTTAAAATGAGCTCCAGTATTTTGTATAATTATAATGCACTAATGAAAGCACTTAAAAAGAAAATAAAATTAGAGGAGGTGTGGTTTTTCTTAAGAGCATCTCTTTTCATTGATAGACTGCCATCTAAAAACAACATCTGGTCCCCACTACCAAAGGCGCAAAAGTCAGGACTCAACAGGAAGTAAGACAGGAACTCAGCAAGATTCTCAAAAGTCTCCCCATACAGCACTCTGCCTGACATAAGGAAAACCAGACTCACTGTGAAGTTGTGACGGATTGGGCCTTCGTGACACTTGGAAAAAAGTGTTCAGGGCCAGGCAACCCCACAGTCGCCCCCGGGGCATGTGATCAGTGCTGATTTGCCCATCACTAAATGTGCAGGACAGTGATGCTTGCTGTAGACCCGTCTGACCTCTTCCATGAGCATGTAGTGATTGCTTAGGACCTAAAGAAACATCCTCATTGAAAAACTCTGTCCAAGTTTCGCTAGATCCTTCTTCTCCCTTCCTGGCCTTTCCAGCCCACAGGCCTCTCAGGTCTTGTGCGTGGTGCCTCTGCTCCCTCTGCTGGCTCACGTCTTTTCCCCAACAATAGCGTCTGCACCATACGCTTTCTCACTTTTCCTTCCAATTTAGACTCTTAAGTTCAGTTGCTGGATATTTAGCAGTGAAGGGTACAGTTCCCAGGTCCTATTGATGTGTCACATTTCAGAAGACCTTAGCTCTCTCACACCAGGGAGAATGATCAGACCAATTAGACATCTGAATATTGTCACTCTTCCTTTAGTGGTTCTTAACTCTTTGCTTTGATAGCCTAATTCTCATACTAGTCTGTGTGAATAAATATTGACTGTGTGTGGAGGGGGGTAGAAGGAACTGCCTAGAACTTGCCATCCTCCTGCCTCAGCTCCCCAGGTAGCTGGGATTACGGGTGTATGTCACTGGGTCCAGTTTATATGGACAGATGATGGTGGTAAACTCATATTGTAGAAAGATCAGGCATAGATACCACATAAATCAAACAAGACTTACTTATCTCAAATATGCTCATCAGCGACCACTACAGATAATAATACCAGAGTGAGTGATGTTACTCTTCTGAAAACCCACTTGTCCACCTTCACCTCCAGACTGATACACGTATTCATTGTTTTGGTTCAGGTATGGAATGTCCCCCAAAGGCTCACGTGTTGAAGGCATAGTCCCCGATGCAGCAATCTTCATACATGAACATAGAAAATTATGTCCAATTCATTCTACTGTCTTTCTCATCCCCATCCCCTCTCCCTTCCCCCCTACTCCCCCCCATCCAGTCCAGTGAACCTCCACTCTTCCCTTCCCCTCCCCCTTTATCGTGAGTCAGCATCTACATATCAGAGAGAACATTTGGCCTTTGGTTTGAAGGGATTGACTTATTTCACTTAGCATGATATTTTCCAGTTCCATCCATTTACTGGGAAATGCTATAATTTCATTCTTCTTTATGGCTGAGTAATATTCCATTGTGTACATATACCATATTTTCTTTATCCATTCATCTGTTGAAAGGCACCTAGGTTGGTTCCATAGCTTAGCTATTGTGAGTTGAGCTACTATATACACTGGTGCACCACTATAGTATGCTGATTTTAAGTTCTTTGGGTATAAACTGAGGAGTGGGATAACTGGATCAAATGGTGGTTCCATTCCAAGCTTTCTGAGAAATTTCCAAACTGCTTTCCAGAGTGGTTGCACCAATTTGCAGTCCCACCAGCAATGTATGAGTAAACCTTTTTCCCCACATCCTCACCAATATCTATTGTTACTTGTATTCTTGATAATTGTATTCTTGACAATTGCCACTCTGACTTGAGTGAGATGGAATCTCAGTGTAGTTTTAATTTGCATTTCTCTCATTGCTAGTGATGTTGAACATTTTTTCATATATTTGTTGACCAGATGTATTTCTTTTTCTGTGATCTATCTGTTTAGTTCCTTTGTCCATTTATTGATTGGGCTATTGTGTGTGTGTGTGTGTGTGTGTGTGTGTGAAGTTTTTTGGGTTCTTTATATATTCTAGAGATCAGTGCTCTATCTGGGGTGCAGGTGGCAAAGATCTTCTCCCATTCTGTAGGCTCTCTCTTCACGTTCTTGATTGTTTTGGAAGCGTATTTCTTGTCTATGGCCTCTTCCTCTCTCGTTCTGCCCTGAGCAGCTTTCCTCCGTCACACCTGCCTGCCATGTTCTTCTCCACCTCAGGCCCAAACAATAGAGCCAGCCAACCACAGACTGAGACCTCTGAAATTGTGAGCTGAAAGAAATCTCTCTTTTCTCCTTTAAGTTGTGTATGTCAGATATTTTGGTGGGAGCAAACAAAAAAAGCTAACACATTCATCTAAGGCCAGGTTTGGTCAGGTTCTCACCTTGGCTGAATGCATGATGAAAACTCCCCACCCTGGCTAGAGGCACCTCTTTGAGCTTCAGATCATACGATGGACAACGTGATCTCCAGAGGATGGTGCACAGGACACTTTGGCCTATGCCATCATTACTCCCACAGGTTTCTCAGGCCAACAGAGCTGGGACTGAGTCCATATCAGAATTGAGAGCTGTGGGTGTGGACCAAAGATTGGTTACCTCAGCATTGCCAGTGATCGTGGTAACTAGACCAGCCGTAGTGCCTGCCTATGAAGTCTTAAACACCTCACAGTGGGAAACCCAGAGCTTGTGTCCTGGTCACCATATGGCTGCTAAAATTAAGCCCTAAGTCACAGTCAGTTGCAGGCTTTGGCATTCTCATACCTCACCAGATCTTTCTTTGGCTTCCTTTTTTACTTCAAATTTCTCCTATTTTGTTGTTAAATAAACAATGCATTTAAGCTTTAACTATTTAATAGAGCCATGTTGGGTGTTTTGCATTGGGTGGGTTTTCCAGGGCATTTATTCCACAAAAACTGCTGGAAACCACAGGAGTCAATTATTTATTGTGTCATCATAGAAATCTTTTCGTGCTTTGCTATTGTTATTTTGTTTCATTTTTATTTGTGTTTTGTGTCTTGTTTTGGTTTTTTGCCATACTAGAGATTGAACCCAGGAGGAGCTCTACCACTGGGTCATACTCCCAAGTCTTTTTTATTTTTATTTTGACACAGGGTCTCACTAAGTTGTGATCCTGCTATCTCAGCCCCCCAAATAGCTGGGATTTCAGGGGTGCATAACCATGTCTGCCCAGATAGAAATCTTCATGATGTGAGTGCATGTACAAGAGAGAGAGATTCTTAAGAGGGAAGGGGTGATGGAAGAAGGGCATTGCCCGTATTTCCTGGCAGTCAGTGTTACCTTTCTTCACTAAAGAATTTGCTCAAAAGAAATTCTTCTCCAGTTTTGTAATAAAAGGAAACTGAAAATTAGACTTCATATACATAAATTCATAAAAAGCAATGGAGCCTTTCCAGGAACATGTCCACTCAAGTGAAGTTACCCTTATTCCAAACAGTATGTAGTGGTGGGAGGATGAGGAGTTAAATAAGGAGCAGGTAGAGGTCAATGTGATCAGGGTAGACTTTCAAGGTTGGGGAAGAGTGTTTTTTGTTTTGTTTTATTCTTACTTTTAGTTTGGTTTTCTTGGGGGGAGGAGGGGGATGGTGTTTGTTTTGGTTCTAGGGATTGAACCCAGGGAGGTTTTATCCTTGAGCCACATACCCAGTTTTTTTCCCTTTGATATAAGTTTTTGCTAGTTGCTGAGGCTGACCTCAAACTTACAATCCTCCTGCCCCAGCCTTCTAAGTTGCTGGGATTACAGGCATGTGCCACCACACTTAGTACCAAGGTGGATATTTTGGTTTTGAGCTGGCTTTGCAAGCAGAGCAGGGCAAGGATTTGGGAAGGTTTGCAGAGAAAGAATTTCAGGTGGCATGACATTTTCAGGAACTCTAAACATCTGTCTGGGTTTAACAATGTTCAGGGTCCCTAGTTTATGAGCATACTCACCCAGTGTCCTTGAATCAAGAGAAGATTGATTACACCCAAATTTGATGAAGATTTATGAGTTGTGCAACCACCAGCATCAGAGACAAGATATTGATTCAATGTTTGAGGAGGCCTTGAGCAGCAGATCACTGTAATGGGATATCAGGAAATATTGGGAAAGTGGCTTTCCCTTCTGCTTCATACTACCCTTCCTGATAGTAGACCCAATAAGGGGATATATATTCTGTTTGGATATGTAAGCACTGAGACAAAACATCAAATAAACATTTCCCAAGTGATAGAAACAAAGATATATACATAAGACAATGAGGTAACCAATAAATATTAGCAAAGACATTCATCACTAAACTTAATAACAGCATCTTGCACAAAGTGAATGTGTTAGTCAACTTTTCACCTCTGTGACCAAAATACTGATGAGAACAACATAGAGGAGGGGAAAATTATTTTGGCTCACAGTTTGGAATCCAGGTGAGGCAAAACATCATAGCAGAAGGGTGAGGTAAAGTAGTGCAGCTCTATTCATGGCAACCAGAAAACAGAGAGGGAAGGAAGAACAGGCTGCAGGAAAGGTGAATCCTTCAAGGGCATATTCCCAGTGACCCACCTCTTCCAGCCCTGCCCCACCTGCCTATAGTTACTACCTTATCATTCCATTCAGACTAGGATGGACAAATAGGTCACGGCTCTCATAATCCAACCATTTCAACTTCAAACATTCCTGAATTAATACAGGAGCTGTAGGGGGTCACCTCACATCCAAACCATCACAATGGGTCCCAACAAGTGCGAAAAGCCATTATTGTCATTCTCTGGCTCTTTCAGAATTGACTGCTGCCTAAAACAAGCTGCTGTCCAGGCTTCAAATGCTTTGCCTCTTTCAGTCACTAAAACCAGTTACATATCATATTTTATCTTATTTAGACAGCTGGGGTGTTGCCTGAAAAGAAAGTTCAGAGGAACTTCTGATTATCCGCATTAAGTGAAATTCCACAATTCTGTGGACATCCAAGAGTAGGAGTCCTGTTCCCCATATTCCATTAGGGATGAGACCTCACACCCTCTTCCTGATGAGGCTGGGTTGACAAGCTGTTACTGCCTGCCTAAAGGGAGACTAACCTGTGCAGGGGGCAAAAATGCAGTAGCTCCCCTTCAGTCCTGCTCCTCAGATTCTGGAAAACAAAATTTATATGATGAGAGAATTTCTGAATTTGCTAATCTATATCAATGAAAATCCAAGAACTTTTTGTGGCAATGGATTTTTGAGGGTAATAAAGATGAAAGGAGCCGGGCGCAGTGGCTCACGCTTGTAATCCCAACACTTTGGGAGGCTGAGTCAGGAGAATCGTGAGTTCAAAGCCAGCCTCAGCAAAAAGCAAGGCACTAAGCAACTCAGTGCAACCTCGTCTTTAAATAAAGTACAAAATAGGGCTGGGGATATGACTCAGTGATCGAGTGCCCTTGAGTTCAATCCCTGGTTCCAAAAACAAAAAACAAACAAACAAAAAAACTAAGTCATTATGAAATCTAATTCCAATGGATTCTGGGAACTGTGGAGTAACTGGGCTGCTATGTGATAGGCTTAATTATAGTATTGTCAAAGAAGGAGAAATTGAATTTTGAAGTAGTCTCTATCACACATTGGAAGGAAGAAAATTTCTGATTGTTACTGTCATTTTTATCTGGTAACTTTGGTCAAGTGGCACTGGGTATGTATTCAAGGAACACAAGTGAAGTTTCATCTGTGATTTATCAGCATTTGGTTCAGGGGAGGTGCTGACCTTGGAATGAGTATTTCTAGCTTTCAACATTGATCAGATTAGAATTTTATCAGAATTGAGACAAGTGTATTTTCCTGTTTTGGAAGTGCAGAGTTTTCCACCTCAGCCTCTCAAGCCCCTGAGATTATAGATGTGCGCCACACTAGTGGACTAGTGCCCCTGAGTTCAATCCCTGGTGCCCTGCCCCCACAAAAAAAATAATAACCTCTGGAAAACAAAAATACAAATTTAAACATGAATAACAAATCAACACATTATTAAGATACCCAATCATAATTACAGACTTTTAGAGGATCAGGGTTATTTTCACAGGATATGGCAAAAAGACACATGTCATAAGACACACTTTCATAGGATTTTCACAGGACAGCACTAGTCAGCCTACCAAAGGACAAGCTGAAACACTGCTGAAGGAAGAGAACAACCCTCCAGCTTTTCTGAAAGCAAATTACAAATGATGTTCCATATTTGATCAAAAATTACTAGACATGCTAAGAGACCTATGACCAAAACCCCAGAGGGGGGAAAAAACTGATCTACAAAATGATCTATAGATCAGAGTTAGCAAATAAGTATTTAAAATAACAATGGTTGTGTGTTTACAGTGAGAAAATAATAAAATATGAAGAAAATATATGAAAAGTTAAAGAATTTCAGCAGCAGATTGGAATACATAAAAGTAAATTAAAAGAAAATTTTAATTATAAAATGCAATTACTGAAATCAGGAATTTAAATGTGGATTGATCTACATATTAATATAGCAAAACAAAAATGATTACTTGACTGGAAGAGAAACTAATAACAGGTATCCAAGATGGAACACAAATGGAAGAATTTAATCCTTGTGAACAAATGTGACATACATACGGAATACGGTTTTTAAAAAATTCATTTTATTTGTAATTGGATTTCCAGAAGGAGAGGAGATGGAAATTGAACACATCAATATTGAAGACATAATGGCTGAGAATTTTTTTTTTTTTTGTACTAGGGATTGAACCCAGAGGCACTTTACCACTGAGTCACATGCCCAATCCTTTATTCTTTATCCTGAGATATGGTATCACTAAGTTGCTTAGGGCCTCACTAAGTTGCTTGAACTTAGTTGCCTTGAACTTTTAATCCTCCTGTCTCAGCCTCCCCAGTCACTGAGATTATAGGCATGAGCCACCATGCCTGGCTGCTAATTTTTTTAAAACCAATGAAAAGTATAAATCCAAATATTCAAGATTCTCTGAGAACACCATTAGGATAAATTTTTAAAAAGATTGAAGAACTAAGAACAAAAAGAAAATCTTAGAAGCAATAAGAGAAAAAAAGACACTTCTTTCAAAAAAAAATAATAAGACTCACCTCGATTTTTCAGTAGTATCTAGGAAACAAGACAATAATTGAATGGCATCTATTAAATGCTAAAAGAAGATAAATGGCAACCTAATATTCTATACCCAGTGAAAAATATTATTTAAAATAAAAGCATTATGGATAGAAGGAACCTATTTCAACATCATAAAGGCTATATACAACAAACCAAAATCCAACCTCAAAGTAAATGGTGGAAAAACTGAAAGTATTTCCTTTAAAATCTGGGATAAGACAAGGATGGCCACTCTCACCACTTCTATTTAATATACTGCTAGAAATTCTAGCCAGAACAATTAAGCAAGAAAAGGAAATAAAAAACAAAACTAGGAAAGGAAGAAGTCATATTAGTACTGTTTAAAGATGATATGATCCTATAGTTACAAGATCCAAAAAGCTCCACCAAAAGACTACTAGAACTAACAATCAAATTCAGCAAAGTAGTAGGTTACAAAATCAACATACAAAATCCATAGCTTTCCTATATACCAACAAAGAGTGTGCTGAAAAAGAAATTTAAAAAAACAATTCCATTAATAATACCCTCAAAAAATTAAAAATCTAGGAGTAAATCTAACCAAGGAGATGAAAGACCTCTATAATGAAAACTATAGAATATTGAAGAAAGAATTGAAGAAGACACAAGAAAAAAGACCTCCAGTGTTCATGAATAGGCAGAATTAATATTGTTTAAATGGTCATACTACCAAAAGTAATATGCAGATTAAATTCCATCCCCATCAAAATACCAATGACATTCTTCATAAAACTAGAAAATCAGTCCTGTAATTCATTAGGAAAAATAAAAGACTCAGAATAGCCAAAACAGTCCTCAGCCAAAAAAAAAATGCAATGCTGGAGCCATCACAATACCTGACTTCAAATTAGACTACAGAGCTACATTAATAACTGCATGGTTGTGGCATAAAAACAGACACATAGAATAATGATACAGACTAGAAGACCCAGAGACTACAGTCATCTCATCCTTGACAGAGGTGCCAACATCATACACTAGAGAAAAGACAGCCTTTTGAAAAAATGCTGCTAGGAAATATAGATATTCATGTGTAGAAGAATGAGACTAGACGCTTATCTCTCAGCCTGCACAAAAATCAACTCAAAATGGTTCAAAGACTTTGTAATTAGACCAGAACTGATGCAACTCCTTGTAGAAAACATAGGGTCAACACTCCAGCATATAGACACAGGCAACAACTTTGTCAGTAGGACCCAGAAAGGTCAGGAAATAATGCCAAGTTAATATATGGGTTGGCATCAAATTGAAAAGCTTCTGCCAGTGTCCCGTGCCTCTCCTATAATGATGCACCGCACACTTTATTATGTTCATTTATTTAAAGATTTGTCTTCCTCATGAGATTGTCAGCTGTGTGAGGATAGGTGTAATACCCGGTTAGTTTATTGCTGAGCTGACAGAACCTACCTCAATGCTCAGTGGACAATGTCTCATGAATAGTCATTTCACAATGGATGAATGGGTGGATTTTTTTCTGAAGATGTCATTAACAAACCTTCCTTTAAAAAAAAACACAAAACCTTCTAGGCAGCAGTGCACATGCTGGTCGTTTGACACCCCCCTGAAGGATATGCTCAGTAGCCTTGGAAGATGGCTGTCATTTAGAGTCCAGCTCTCCAAGATTTTCATCCTTGTGAGTACCTGTTGAAAAGAACCATCAAACTGACACTAGTGCTGACTTGTTTGTGATCTTAAAGTTTACCTAGAAAAATTCACATAAGAAGCTATCAGGGCTGGGGCTGTAGCTCAGTGGTAGAGCACTTGCCTCGCAAGTGTGAGGCACTGGGTTCGATTCTCAGCACCACATAAAAATACATAAATAAAGCTATTGTGTCCCTCTACAGAAAAAAAGAAGCCACCTGATTATTTTTATAAAAGTTCACATATACAATAAAGGTATTTATCTAAAAAAATGTTTTGGCTTCACACAGCATCAATAAACACTTCATGGAGAATGAACTGACAAAAATAAATAAAATTAAATAAATAAATAAAAAGCTTCTGTATAGCAAAGGAAAAAATTAAGAATGGGAAGAGAACCTACAGAATCTTTGCTAGCTACTCTTCTGAAGGGGATTAATATCCACAATATATGAAGAATTCAAAAAACACCAAAAAAGCTCAATTAATAATTTGAAATTAAACAGATAATTCTCAAAAGAAGAAATACAAATTGTTAGGTCGGTTCAGCGTGTCCAGTGAGGGGTGGCCAGCCAGATGCTAACATCAGCAGTAGAAGCACCTCCTGTCAATCAGCAGGCTTTTCCTGACCCATCCAGGAAGGACTCTGACCTTCTCTTCCTGCCTTAAGCCCTCCCCTTCCTGACTGGGCCTTTTAAAAGTTTCTGTACCCCGGAACATGTGCGCGATTCTCCCAGGCACACTCTGATGGATGGGAGAGTTTAGCCCGAGAGCGTGTATTTCCAATAAAGCCTTGCCCAGCGGTTTTAATTTGCCTCCTTTTGGTCATCTGGCTTTACACAAATGGTCAACAAATATATAAAAAAATGTTCAACATCATTAGAAATCAGGGAAATGCAAATAAAAACTGCACTAAGATTTCATCTCACACCAGTCAACATGGTAGTTACTAAGAATATAAACAATAATAAATGCTGGAGAGGATATAGAGGAAAAGGAACACTTTTAGTCAAGCATGGTAGTGCATGCCTGTAATCCCAGCAACTCTGGAGCTTGAGACAGGAGGATTGCAATTTCAACACCAGCCTCCAAAACTTAGCAAGGCCCTGACTCAAAATAAAAAATAGAAAGGATTGAGGATATAGCTCAGTAGTAGAGCACCCATGTGTTCAATTCTCACACCAAAAAAAAAAAAAAGGACACCATTGTGAACTGTAATTTAATACTAACACTTTGAAAATAAGTATGGAGATTCCTCAAAAGACTAGTAATGAAACAACCATATGACCCAGCTATACCACTCATCAGCATTTATCCTAAAGATTTAAAGCCATCATATTACAGTGATACATACTAACCCATGTTTATAGCAGCACAATTCACAATGGCCAAACTATGGAACCAGACTAGGTGTCCATCAACAGATGAATGGATAAAGCAAATGTAGTAGATATGTTGTAGGGACAGACGAGGCAAGACACCAGATAGGAAACAAGAAGCAGGCTTATTTGACTGCAGTCAGTTCAGAGGGTACAGCTTTTGTGGTAATAAATTTCATGGTAATTAATTCCCCTGAACCCCAAGTTCAGGCAGTTTCAGAACTTTATACCCTGTGTGTAAGAGGAGGGGCTCAGAAGTTCACAATCTGCAGAAGTTTACACAAAAGCAGCTTTTTCTTTTACTGTTCTGGGCAAGTTAACCCTTCAAGGACAGCACCTGAGAAGGCGAGAGCTGCTTCTCCCCTCTGTCCTCTCCCTGCCAGCTGTTACCATGGAGCCCAATTAGTAACATCTTCTCTTACCTCTGAAATGTAAACATCTCTGTGAAGTTCAGGCCCAAGTCCAGAAGCCTTGTTAAAGGATCTGTCCTTCTTGTTACACTTTGCATTTACAAATCCACTTTCCACTTAAAAAGATTTATAACCATTATATCGTTACTACATTAGATAGTTAGTTTCTTTTGAAAAGCCAGTTTTTTGAAAACTAGTTCTTTTTGAAAAACTAGTTTCTTTCAAAAAACTAGTAAGGGGCCATTCAGCACTTGGAGTGCTGATCTGTTTCAGCCAAGATAGAACAACAAGAAATAGGAAATTTAGCCGGGCGCAGTGGCTCAAGCCTGTAATCCCAGCACTTAGGGAGGCTGAGACAGGAGAATTGCAAGTTCAAAGCCAGCCTCAGCAATGGCGAGGTGCTAAGCAACTCAGTGAGACCCTGTCTCTACATAAAACACAAAATAGGGCTGGGGATGTGGCTCAATGGTTGAGCACCCCTGAGTTCAATCCCCAATACCAAAAAAAAAAAAAAATAGGAAATTTAACTACATTGAACTCTTCGGTAGAGACTCTCTTGTTGATTGCCTTAAGATTATTTATGGTCATAATATCTTTATTTATTTTTATGTGGTGCTGAGGATCGAACCCAGTGCCTCATGCATGCAAGGCAAGCACTCTATCACTGAGCCACAACTCCAGCCTCTATATATGTATTATGACTTGAAACGCATTTAAATAAAATAATTAAATTTTTTTAAAAAGATTATTTATGGTGCAGATTTCTGGAGAAGCTTAATTAAGACATTCTGTGGAGGAGGTGGTGCCACTGCAGATATACACAATGGAGTTTTATTTAGCTACGAAAAAAAAATGAAATTGTCATTAGCAGGAAAATGGGTGGAAAACTTGAGAACATTAAGTGAAATAAGCCAAATCAGAAGGTCAAATATAGTAAGGAGAAGGGAGAGGGAGAAGGAAGAGAAAGAGGAAATACTGGGGAATAATACTGGCCAAATTGCAATGTTATATTGTATGCATGTACAAATATGTAACAACAAATGTCACCATTATGTACAAAGCATCAATCAAAAATAAACAAAAGGAAAAGAAAAACATAAAATATAAAATATGTGTGGCAAACTAAAACAGATTTATCTTTCCCACTAGATAAAACATTAAAGGAGTTCTTTGGATAAAGGAACAATGTCTCATAGGGGAGAAATGAAGAAAAGAATGAAGAGTTCACAAAAAAATGATTCCTTCAAGAAACATACTTGGTTGACCCAAAACCAGGAAGAATAAACTTGATAAAGACTGTAGGACTTAAGAGTTTCATACTATTTTAATTTGGTTCTTTGGTACAATAGAAAATGGAAAAACTAGCCGATTTTATTTCACTGTCATGTAAGTTTGAACTTGTCCTCTTTAATAAAAATATTTTTTCAGGATTGACACCATTCTTTTGCCAACAAATACTGTTATTGTATACTAAAAACTACTAACTGAAATTTATATTTTCACATAGAGAAACAATGATGATCAACCTTTTTTCCTTTAAATTTTCCTTTCATTAGGCAAAAATTTGGTCATAAATTAAATAACTCATTTTTATAATAAACATTTTGATTAAAATCCTGCTAATTAAATCTAATGCACAGGGCATGCTGGCACACACCTGTAATCCCAGCACTTTGTGAGGCTGATACAGGAGAATTGTGAATTCAAAGCCAGCCTCAGCAATGGTGAGGCACTAAGCAACTCAGTGAGACCCTGTCTCTACATAAAACACAAAATAGGGCTGGGGATGTGGCTCAGTGGTCGAGTACCCCTGAGTTTAATCCCTGGTACCAAAAAGAAAAAGAAAAGAAAAAAAAAAAAAAAAAACCCTAATGCTATATCTTTTATGGAAAAGAATATAACTTGGGCTGTATAATAGAAGAAAATCTGATTAATTTTAAATAAATGATAAAAATTATTTTAACTATTTCCCCAAGGATTATCATCTTTGCTGAATATATACGTAATGTGTATGTATATGTAACTATATATACACATGTGTATATATTCCCAAACCACATTAAATATTGAAGTTAAAAATTCTAACAGTACTTTTAAGGAATAGTCTGTATATATCAAAGCAGACTAAACTGAATTTCCCCACTCACACTTTCATGATATCTCCCAAAGAGACAAACAGTGGCCACAGATTTATATATGAAATTTTTATTTAATTGAAAAAACTCAGCTGTGGTGCTGAAATTTTTTTAAAAACTCTATTAATTCAGATATTTCAGCACAACCCACCAGCTATGAACAATATAAGGACACAGATTTTCAAACAACTGCTACCAAGTCATTAATGCATCATAAGAACAAATCAAGGCCAGAGTTCCTGCCGACTAGCGGGAGCATAGGCCAGGACCCAGGCACACTTCAGGGACCACTGTGGGAGCCCAGCCAAGGGCAGACCTGAGACTGCTAGCCACCAGTCTCAGGGGAACCCAGAGCCAGAGGAAGGACTGACTCCAGGGACCCCTGTGGGAGACCTGGCCTAAGTGAGGCCTGAAACCACCCCCAGTTCTGTGCCAGTGTTCCTGCCAATCTGCGGGAGAACAGGCCAGGGCCCAGGACCACCTTCAAGGACCACTGCAGGAACCCAGCCAAGGCCATTCCCACTGCCATCTTGAGTTACCTCCACTACCACCGCCACCATCTTTAGTGGCAGTAATAACACCTGCTGGGGACTGGAAGTGAACTCCAAGGTGAGATACAGGTAAACTGTAGTGTCACTACAAGATTATAGGATAGAAACCACAATACCTCAGATCAGCATTACGAGAAAGGAAAATACATAATCAACATGAAAAAACAAGGGAAGAAAGTGCCCCAAATAAACCAAGATACTACAATAATAGAATCCATTGGCAGCACAGTTGATGAAATATCAGAGAAAGAATTCAAAATGTACATAATTAAAATTATCTGTGCATTAAAGAATGACTTAAGCAAGCAAATACAGGCAAAAATTGATCACTCCAACAAAGAAATAAGAGAGCAAATAAAGGCAACCATTGATCACTCCAACAAAGATACAAGAGAGCAAATACAGGTAGCTGAAGATCACTTTAAGAAAGAGCTGGGGCTGGGATTGTGGCTCAGCAGTAGAGCACTTGCCTCACATGCATGAGGCACTAGGTTTGATCCTCAACACCACATAAAAATAAATAAATAAAATAAAGATATTGTGTCCATCTACAACTTAAAAAAATTTTTTTAAAAAGAAAGAGCTGGAGGACTGGGATTGGGGGACAGTGGTAGAGCACTTACCTAGGATTTATGAGACACTGGGTTTGAGTCCTAGCACCACATACAAATAAACAAATAAAATAAAGGTTCATTGACAACTTAAAAAAAAAAACACTTAAAAAGAAGAGCTAGAGATTGTGGGAAAAAAAACAATCAGAAATTCTTGAAATGAAGGAAACAATAAACCAAATAAAAAACTCAATAAAAAGCATCACCAGCAGACTAGATCACTTGGAAGACAGAACCTTGGATAATGAAGACAAAATATACAATCTTGAAAATAAAGTTGACCATATAGTGAAGATGGTAAGAAATCATGAAAAGAATATACAAGAATTATGGGATAGCATCCAAAGACCAAATTTAAGATTTATCAGGATAGAAGAAGACACGGAATTTCAAACCAAAGGAATACACAATCTCTTCAATGAAATAATATCAGAAAATTTCCCAGACATGAAAAATGAATTGGAAAATCAAATACAAGAGGCTTATAGGACACCAAATGTACAAAATTACAACAGATGTACACCAAGTCACATTATAATGAAAATGCCCAGCATACAGAATAAGGATAGAATTTTAAAGGCTGCAAGAGAGAGGAATCAGATTACATATAAGGGGAGACCAATTCGGATCTCAGCAGATTTTTCAACCCAGACCCTAAAAGCCAGGAGATCATGGAACAACATATACCAATCTCTGAAAGAAAATGGATGCCAACAAAGAATCCCTATCCAGCAAAATTGAGCTTCAGATTTGATGATGAAATAAAAACCTTCCATGATAAACAAAAGTTAAAAGAATTTGGGCTGGGGATGTAGCTCAGTGGCAGAGCGCTTGCCTAGCATGTATGAAAAACTGGGTTTGATCCTTAGCACCACATAAAAATAAGCAAATAAAATAAAGTCATGCTATCCATCTGCAACTACAAAAAAATTTTTTTTAAGGAAAAAAAAGAATTTACAGCAAGAAAGCCTGCACTACACAGCATTCTCAGCAAAATATTCCTTGAGGAGGAAATGATAACCAACAATGAAAATATACAAAGAGAGGAACTACACTAAAAAAAGGAGGGGGGGCAATCAAAGGAGAAACCAAGTCAAGGTAAAAACCAAAAATAAACCAAAATGACCAGAATTACAAATCATATTTCAATAACCCTGAATGTGAATGGCCTAAATTCATCAATTAAAAGACATAGACTGACAGACAGGATTAAAAAAAAAAAAAAAAGACTCAACAACATACTGCCTTCAAAAGATTCATCTCACAGGAAAGACATTCACAGACCGAAAGTGAAAGGGTGGGGGAAAACATATCACTCACATGGACTGTGTAAACAAGCAGGAATTTCCATCCTCATATCAGATAAAGTGGACTTCAAACCAAAGTTAATGAAAAGGGATAAAGAAGGTTATTTCATACTTCTTAAGGGAATCATACATCAACAAGACGTAACAATCATAAATATCTATGTCCCAAACAATGGGGTAACTATGTATATCAAACAAATCCTTCTCAACTACAAGAATCAAATAGACCACAACACAATAATACTTGGTGACTTTAATACAGCTCTCTCACAGCTAGATAGATTTTCCAAACAAAAACTAAACAAAGGAACCATAGAACTCAATAAAACTATAAATAATTTAGACTTAACAGACATACAGAGTATTCCATCCATCAACGAGCAAATACACTTTTTTCTCAGCAGCACATGGATCCTTCTCCAAAATAGATCATATGTTATGTCACAAAGCAAGTCTTAGCAAATACAAAAAAAATTGAGATACTACCCTGCATCCTAGCTGACCACAATTGAATAAAATTAGAAATCAATGACAGATTTAAAAATAGAAACTACTCCAACACCTAGAAACTAAATAATACACTATTGAATGATGCATGGATAACAGAAGACCTCATGGAAGAGATAAAAAAAATTCTTAGAAGTAAATGAAAACTCTAATACAACATATCCAAATCTCTGGGACACCATGAAGGCAGTGCTAAGAGGAAAGTTTATTGCATTAAGCTCATTTATTAAAAGAAGAAAAAGTCAACAAATAAATTACTTGACTCTACATCTCAAAGACCTAGAAAAAGAAGAACAAACCAACACCAAAAGAAGTAGAAGACAGGAAATAATGAAAATCAGGGCTGAAATCAACAAAATTGAAACAAAAGAAACAATTCAAAAAATTGACAAAACAAAAAGCTGGTTCTTTGAAAAAAAAACAAAACTGAAAAACCACCTAAAATTTGTGATGAAAAAGGAACTATCACGACAGACACCACTGTAATACAGAGGATAATTAGAAACAATTTTGAAAATTTATACTCCAGTAAAATAGAAAACCCTGAAGACACTGACAAATTTCTACAAGCACATGACCTACTGAAACTGAACCAGGAGGTCATACATAAATTAAACAGATCAATTTCAAGCAAGGAAATAAAAGATGCCATCAAGAGCCTGCCAACAAAAAAAGCCCAGGACCAGAAGGATTCTCAATCAAATTCTACAAGACCTACAAAGAAGAATTAATACCAATACTCCTCAAACTATTTCATGAAATAGAAAAGGAGGGAACCCTTCCAAACTATTCTATGAGGTGAGTATCACTCTGATACCAAAACCAGAGACACATCAAAGAAAGAAAATTTCAGACCAATATCCCTGATGAACGTAGATGCAAAAATTCTCAATAAAATTTTGGCAAATTGCGTACAAAAGCATATTTAAAAGATAGTGCACCATGATCAAGTGGGGTTCATTCCAGGGATGCAAGTTTAGTTCAACATAAGGAAATCAATTAACGTAATCCATCACATCAATAGACTTAAAGATAAGAATCACATGATTTTATCAATTGATACAGAGAAAGTTTTTGAAAAACTACAGCACCCTTTTATGTTCAAAACACTAGAAAAACTAGGGATAGTAGGAACATACCTCAACTTTGTAAAAGCTATCTATGCTAAACCCAAGGCCAACATCATCCTAAATGGAGAAAAACTGGAAGCATTCCCTCTAAAAACGAGAACAAGACAGGGATCCTGTGGGGGCGTGCCGCAAGATGGCGCCAAGCAGTCAGCTCAGTGCTGACCTCGATGCCTGAGAAGCCACCTCCCTGCACTTTTATTGGCTGACCTCTGCCCCCGTACTGCTTTAGCTGAGTGACCTTATATGGTTTTCAGGTGGACAGCCCCTTCCACATTATTAGCTTAGAAACTGGACACCACTGAACCCTCCTTCCTATATAAGCCTGTGAACCCCCTCAATAAATCGGTACTTGCTTAGGCGAGAACCCCTGGTACATGGTGATCTGTGCCAGGTGGCCTTCCTCTCTCAGTCCGACCCCACCGGAGACTCCCGGGGTGCCCCTCCCACTCGCTGGCCAAAGGGGAGT
>PVHX01011381.1:0-64522 GCA_004024805.1 Geosciurus inauris | reverse complement strand
AATTAAAGATGTATAGGTATTTGTGTTATTTGGGAGAAAACTAAGACATTGATTAACTTTATAATTTGAAAATTTAAGTATAAAAGTTAAAATTTCTAGAGAAACTACTGAAATAACAGTGTATAACTTCCAAATTTTAGAGTTATCATTGGGTTTTGATAAACTAATAAATGTAACACCATTCTAACAATACTTTATATTTACTTCTCATGCAAAAAGTGAAAAATATTGGTTATGTCTGAAGATCATGCTCATTGTTGTATTTTTAATAGTTTTTAACTTTTTCTGGCATATTTTCACATAGTTCATTTTAATAAGGAGAATAGAATTTTGGAAATCTTTTGAGAAAAAAAGAGGCTATTGAATATACAATGAAATTATAAGTGACTACCCAAATTAGTTAAATGGTTGTAAAATAACTAAGTAGAATGTACATAAATAGACTGTATATTTTTAATTTAATATGTGGGTTTAAAGTGGATCAAATATAGGTAAAGAGAGGATTAGTGAACTGGAAAATAACTTTGAGGAAATCACTCAGAATGCATTCCACAAAAACAAAGAAAAGGAAAATATGAGAGATTAAAAGTTATTCATTATGGAATGAGGGAGTTATGAAGTTTAGGAATGATGAATATAAAGGATATAACACTGAATCAGCTCATAGATGATGGTCAGGAAATAGTAGCTATAACTATTATGTAAGTTTCTAAATGGTTTTAGAGATAGTCATACATTATTTGACATAGAGATTTGAATCTTTTCAAAATATAAAAGAGAAAGACAGTTTTACATAATTTCCTAGTGGGGGAAAACACACACAAAAATGGCCAACTCAGACTTCAGTAGTTCATGAAAGAAAATGCCATTTCTGTATTGAGCCGTGTTCTCCAAGACCCTCCTTATTTGTTTTGTTTTCTAAGCTTGGCAGACCAGTTTTATGCTTTAATAATAATTTATTTAGCCCACACTAGTCCATCTTTTAATATGGGCTCAAAAAGTAATCAACCAATTAATAAAACCCACAACTATGTAGCAAATTCTTAACTTTATTTTAACCAAAATGTGCCTATGACTTTACATGGAACAATTTCTACATGGAGTTATATTCAGTAACTGCTTTGGCCTCTGCAACTCTTGAGAATAAATATTGACCCATATGCAAGAATTTGGAAAATTTCAATAAATAAAAACAAAATCGTCTCTTTCATTTTCTTCCTTTCATTTCTCACCTGGTTCTCTGAGTGCCATGCTACTTTCATCCCTTCCTCTTTACCTTCACCTCTGAGGCACCACATCCTGCCTTAGGACCAGCAGTGATCATCAGAATGTTCTTCTCCATACATAGTCTATGCTGAACTGATACAGGATGACATTTCCATGACTCCATGCTCCTGATCTGCTTTCATTCTGAGTAGAGGGAATTACACAACATCTTGAGTAAAGTGAAGTTCTCTCTGATTCTTAAATTCTCATGCTAATACAATTTTTTCTTAGATGTATCTACCAAGAAATCTAAGCTACCATGTTAATTAAATAATTAACACAAACCAGTAGCCATACACATAAAACTGCACTATGAGCTAACTGTACAAACAGAACCACACTGATTTCATCATTCAAGGCTATTCAAGGGCATCCCTGAGCAACCTTGAGAGGACATAAGGTCTGCAATCATGACAGGAGGGGGTCATTTACCAGAATTTTGTGTGGGAGAAAGAAGCACATAACATTGTGAGACACTTTGCTACATAAAAACACACCATGAAATAAAAATGTACAAAAGTCATCTCAACCACGTACACTTTATGAGAATTCCAGAATACTAGGAAATGTCATGTCCAAGAATACCTTCAATTAAAGGGACAGTAATTATCCCTGCAACAATTACCGGATGTTTCATCCCCAGAATTACAAAAGTTATTATTGCTGCAATCACTTAGGTGCTGAGTGACATGGCCACATTCCTTCTTGTGCTTCCTCCCTCCAGGTCCCTGGTTCTTGAAGGTGACCCAATGCAGAAGCATAATTTTGTCATAAAAACATCACACAGAACATGACCTAAAATATTTGATTCAAATCAGCAACATGTATTGAGAGTCTACTTACATACAGTCCTTATAACAGCTTTGTGAATTGTCTGCATTTTCTATATTTTACAGATAAGTAAATAAAGGCTCTGACAGTCTAAGTAGCTTGTCCAAAAGCAGACAGCAGTAAATGTCATACATCAAACCTTAGACCCTGACTCCCTGACACTAAGATGCATCACCAAGCTCTTTTCACTGACCAACCTGGGAATTAAAGCCAGAGAATTAGACAACCTACAAATAGGAAAATTGTATAAGGCCAAGATAGCCATGCCATCATGGTCAAGGTTGTAGATCTGGTTTGGGGTAATAAGCTTTTCTCTTTCCCACTGGCCTAAACTCTAAATCCTACCATAGCAATTGAGTAAAAATTTGGATGGATAACAAAATTAATAATTTCTCACATATATATTGCAATTCCACATTTGCATTCTATGTTTATTATTGACTTTAAGCCTTAAAAATAGGGGAGGATGACTATTATTATCCTCATTCTATATATAAGGAAATAGGTTCAAAGTGTATGCGGTATGTATCCAGAACCATAAAACAGGAAAGCAACAGATTGGAATTCAACCAAGGGTCTCTAGTTTCAAGCTCAGTGCTTTTCTCACCCTCCCAGAATTGCCTTTTCCTAATGCTTAGAAGAGTTTTCAGTGTGAGCATCTCAGGAGGAAGTCCTCATGTTCTTATCTTCCAGGTCAAGTTTGTGTTGCCCTCCATTGCCCCAGTGCTCATCCAATGCCTTCCCTTCCCTGAAACAAATACCAAATATCCATGTCAAAGACCTCATCTCCTAGGTCTCTTTCCTCAGCCCTAGCAGGATGTGAACAAAGCTGAATGTATTCTCATCAAACATACTTATCTATAAAAGTCAATCATTCTACCAGGATTGAGTCCCAGTAACATCAGAGGATGCAATTGGGATGTTTGTAAGATTTTGGATCCTAGTCAAAGGTGAGCTTTTAATGGCAACAGGCTTAACAGGACTGGATAAGTGTCGGGATAGTACAGCTTAAGACTGGTCGATAGTCACAGTTTTTTAAGAGCCTTATAGAAGAGACACACATTTGATGCTATTTATTGAAATCCCAAGTTCTATGTTTATCTAAATGAGGATGGGAAGGAAATCCCTAAGATGAAATGATAAAGGATTCTACCACTTTTATCTTCCTGGGCAAGTGTTCCCTGGAAGAGTATCACCATGTTGACAAGGTAAAAGGAATAATAACATTATAATAGTAAGGACAGCCAAATGATAAAGTCCGATGAATGTAGGCAGCATGTTGTAGGGTATAGGTGGATCCAGTTATGAATCCCATCATTTCCCCAGGAGTGTGCCCTGATCAACTTGAACGAATCAGCATCATTCATTCCCTGGTGCCACACTTGGTTCAGTGCTAGACACAAAAACGAATCCAGCCACCAGAGACTAATGAGCCACTTGCAAAGCACAGAGTCTGAAGCCCCATAGGTTGCTGGTGGTGACCTTGCAACCATAATGAAAAAACAAAAAGCATCTTTGAAGAGAGATGCTGTTAAGGAAAAAGGAAGAGAGAGAAGTCAGGTAGCAGTCATTCACCTACACCATCCTTAAACCTTGATGCCACATTCCTGGGGCTGTATGTAATTACATAAGCAATATATTTTCTTGTTAAACTAAACCATTCTGTTATGTACAATGCAAGGGTTTGTAATATACATTGAGGACACACAAGAATTTCTTTATGTGTTTCTTAACATGAGTCTTGGGAAAAGTTAGTTCATTCTTCTGAAAGTTGTTTTCTACTTCAGTGAATAATCAGATCCATCACCAACTAGTGTCTTTTTTGTTTTTATTTGTTTTTGCAAACAAAACCCAATTTGGATTGAATCTAGGGCCTGGTGTGGAGTAGGCAAGCATTCTGTCACTGAATGGCTATATCCCCAGCCAATTTGAGTGGCACCTTGAGAACTACAGTAATCTATGCAAAGAAACCCAATGCCTGGCACACAGTCAGTGTTCAGTACATGGTAACTTGAGGCATGACATCTCCAGCTATGACTCTGCAACTACCCAGCCAAGTGACCCAGGTAAGGTGTGAATCCTCTCTGGGCCTCTCATCATTCACTTGTTATGTTTCAGGACCATTCCCTGATCTTTGAGCCACCAACCAACTCCTACATTTCATTATTCTGTGCATTATCTTTCTAAAGACTTGAATGAATTAAACTGGAAATCCCCCTCCCTGCCCTATGATTCAACAAGCCAGTCCTCAAGCTATGATATATTGGTATTTGATGCCAACTTGAGTTCTTGGCTGCGATGAAAACAAACAGGGCAGTAAGATAACTAATGCTAGGTTACCACTGAGCAGACTCCAAGTAGCAAGTCATATTTGGGAAGCTGGCTAGATAAATATTAGCCCTTATCACAGCTCAAACAACCCCACTGCCAAACCAAAGAGTTCTCAGGGAGGAACCGTGTTCCCTCTTCCTCTTCAGAGAACCAGAAGTCACAATGTAATTTTGTCACACTGCCCAGCGGATAGCTCTCTTTTCTAGCTAGTAAATAAAGTAGACACCGCCCTCTGTGTTTAAAGGTATTACAAGCCTGTACTCACTCTCCTTCAGGTAAAGAGGAGCAGGGTTGAATTAACAAGTTACACAGCCAAGAAATTGGAAGTGGATTTGCCTTTGGTCAACTGAAAACTCTGATCCTAATGAGTCTGGACAGTCTAAAGAGTCTGAATTTTTTTTAAAAAGAAACTTAAAATGTCATATCCAGGGAAGAGACATTCCCAATTTCATGTTCATGGCAGAATTCATTTCCACCTTCTGAAAGCTGTCTCAACAAGAACAATGGGAGCTGGAGGACAGGAGCAATCCACTGGGTAGTTCAAGTTTAAAGTGTTTTCTCGTAAGTGATTCAGTTGAGGCAAGAACTCTTCCCATCTGAATTACCTAGGCAGATTTCTTAATTATATATTGTATTTGCACAGTGTTTTATAGTTTTCAAAGTACTTGCACTTATCTCACAATAATCTCATTTTATAGGAAAAGGAGGAACAGAAAGGCAAGGAGAACTGTCCATAATGTGGTAGCTGGGACTCAAGGCGTGGGTGACATGGCAGAACAAGAAAGCAGTTACAATCCTCTGCCAGAGTCAGCAGGATTAGAGTCTACATGCCTGAGTCCTTGTTACTGTCACCATAATGCCCTGTTCATCACCTCTCCTCCAGGGAGGTAATATCATCAACTGTATCATGGACATCAAGGTTTATCAACAGCACCTAGAAGTTGACTTGGGAGAAGATGAGGAAGCAAGTTACTCAGAGAAGAGAACAACTGCTTTGAAACTTCATAAACAGGACTTCGTGCTAAACACTTTAGATTCATTAGTTCATTTTATCCTGTCAAAAAGCTTCTTGAGGTGGAATTTATTATCTGAATTTAGGCACCACAGGTTCTGGAGGAACCACCAGCCTAATGCTGAGGGTACCCCTTGCCTCCAGCTTCCCTTCCCAGGTGAGCATCTGAGCAGAAGCTTGGGGTTGAGCGGTGAAGGCACAGTGGATTCTTGAGCCTCCTCATGTGCACCTGCTGCTTGGGTCCATCAGCAAGAAGCAAGGGTGCTTAGGACACTGGAACATCAACCTTGAGGGAAGGAAAAAGTTAGGTTGTGGGTCTTGTCCTTAGGAGTCTGAAGTATTGGAACCAGCACAGGCTGAGCTCTGATATGACCAACCTACACTTCAGTGGTGGATTCCAACTCATGGACTCTCCCTCTAACATCAGAAGCAAAGCACTCATGCCTGTTGCTCCCTGTTTTCTTTGAGGATTTTCATGTAATTTACAACCTCCCCTCCTTTGGCCACCACATCCCCTCATATGCCTTCCTCTACCCTCTACCACACTTCTTACTAGTGTAGTCTCTCTTTTTCTATCTCCTATTAGCTAGTAAGCCAGTGCCAATCCAGCTTCAGATCTAAACACTCTGCCAACCTAACCCTCTCCCAGTTCACCAGTAAATCTCCTAACTGACTCATTCAGTTGGCCCTTTCCACTGTTCTCTTCTGGTACTTTCTGTGGCATAAAGATACTGCCAATTAACCTTGAATCCCTTGCCTTCTTTAGTTGCCATTACAGTAGCTCTCTCTAGAATCCCCTCCTAAAGCCTCTTCCTTCCTAATTTGATTTGTGAGCTCTCTGTGATGGTGGCTTAATGCTAGGATTTCTAAGATTATGTGCTTTGTCCTGCTGAATCTTGCTTCCTGCTTCTACTAGTTTCCTGGAGCTACCCCATGCCTGAGGCAATCTTCACCCATCATCTCTACTGAGGACCTAAATATGTTTCCTTCCTTCCCAAGCCTCTCTCATAAGCTCAAGTTATCAAGCTCTCTGTATTTTTCCTCTTAAATGTGTTTAGAATCTGTGACCTCTTCCACATTCCATCTGTCTTTAACGTGGTTCAAGCCCTCGTCATCTTTTGTCTACGTCAACACATCAACCTGTCCAATGAAACTGGGGCCTCTACCCTTTGCCTCCCTCAACTCCATCATTCACTAAACATCTAGAGTGATTCAGGCATCTAGATTGTTTTTAGCACACTATATGACAGGTACTTTTCTAAGTACCAGAAAACCATAGCAGAGAAACACACACGCACACACACATACACAAAATGTAAAGCTCTCCTTGCTCTATGTTCTATGGATCTTCTAAAGTGAAAACTCAACCATGTCAAACTTGACCATGCCATCAATGGCTCCCACAAATTTCCAAATATAATTTAAATCTTCTAACACATGAGGCAATATCTCCCATGTCCACTTCTTTTCCTCATCCTCCATCTCTTCCAACACTACATACCTGACACTTCAACCTTAAGTGTAGGTTCCTGAACAAACTCCAGAATTTGATAACACTTTGTCCTTCCTGATGTTTCCTGAACATCCTTCCCTATCTCATGGAGTCTTCCCAATCACTCTTTTTTAAAAATATTTTTTTAGTTGTACATGGACACAATGTCTTTTTTTTTATTGCTTTGTATGTGGTGCTGAGGATTGAACCCTCATGTGCATGCGAGGCAAGCATTCTACCACTGAGCTAAAACCCCAGCCCCCCAACCACCCTTTAACTTTAAGTTCAGTAATCATCTCTTCCAAGATGATGTGGCAGAAATAATAGCATGTGGTTACCAAACCTATTTTATTTTCTTGTTCCTGGGCACATAGAAGATGATATTTCCCAGTATTCCTTGCAATTAAACTGAGAGTACTACATGAGTATCTCTGGCCAGTGGGTGCTAAGGAGAAGATACTTGGTTCTCTTCTTGATGACATAGAATGAAAGCAGTAAATGTGAATATCAGTTCTCTGTGTTCTACTTCCCTCACTGAAGTGAATCTGGAGGCATGTGTTACAATGGCAGCATCACACTGCATCACTGAATCACTGCAAAAACAACATCTGCTAGACCCCCCAACACCCTTCCATATACCCAGGGAAAAAAACTCTTGTTGTGTTGAGCTACTAACATTGGGAGTTATTTGTTACTCCAGCAGAGCATAACCTATCCTAACTAATACAGAGACTGTGGGAGGCCAGAGAATGTCTCCGTCCAAAGATGCCCATGTTATGATCCCTAGAACCTATTATTAAGTTAAATTATAAGGCAAGAGGAATTAGGTTGTTGATAAAACTAAGATTGCTAATCAGCTAACTCTGGGCCAGGGAAGATTATTCTGAATTATCTGAGGACCCTATGTAATCACAAGTGTCCCTAAAAGAGGACTTGGGCCAACATTGCTGGTTTGAAGATAGAGGAATAAGGGTATGAGTCAGAGAACACCCTCTGTGAGCAGGAAAGGACAGGGGATGGTCCTGCCCTATAGCATTCAGAAAAGACCACATCCTGCTTTTATCTTGTAAGATCCGAGTTCACATTGTGAGCCATAGAGCTGTAAGTTCTGTTGTTTCAAGCTACTGAGTCTACAATAATTTGTTACAGCAGCAATAGGAAACCAATACAGACAACTTTCTAGACCTCAAAGCTCATTTCAAGAATTCCTGTCTGTTTCCCTTTAGTGCTATAAACACATTATGGGAATGAGCCACTCATGTTATGTTCTGATTACCTGTTTGTGCTTCTCCCCTAGACTGGAAGTTTTCTTGAAGGTGAGTATGGAGTCCTCTTCACTTTTACATCCTTAGAAATGAGCTCAAAGGCAATAACCAGTCCTTTGCACTCTGTGAAGGACAGTTACACAAATATATGCGTACTACAATAAGAGAAGTCCTCTGGTTGCAGTATATGCACAGAGGAATGAGCAAACAGAGGAAGGGGGGATATTCTACTTGCTAAAGACTGAAAATAGTTCTTAGAAGTGGGGACAGTGGAGCTGGTTTTGAAGCCTGCAGAGGACAGGAGCACACACTGAAAAGTCATCACACAACTGGGCAGAGACTGAGAGAAACCATCATGCCCATACTCGGCTCTGAAATGGGGACCCACTCCCACTGATGGTTACTTAGCAAGAACAAAGGCACAATTGTCTAATAGACTAACTTTTCAAGAAAGATTGAGAATCTAAACCAGGCATAGTGATGCACACCTGTAATCCTAGTGCCAGGGGACAGGGTGGTGGCTGAGATAGGAAGATTGCAAGTTCAAAACCAGCTTCAGCAACTTAGCAAGACCCTGTCTCAAAATAAAAAATGGGCTGGGAATGTGGCTTGGTGATTTAATGCCCCTGGATTCCATCCTCAATACCAAAACAAAACAAAACAAAACAAAAAACAAAAATCCTGAGGATCTTGAGTTTTAGGTGAAATCACGTTTTTAATTATTGACAAATAAATGAACAATCAAAAACACTGAAAAAAAAACATAAGAAAATAAATATAAATCTTCCAACAGGATTTACCCAATTTCCAGTATAAAAGATCTCTAGAAAATGGGAATGATGTTCTATGGAGAGGGAACAGAACATGTGAAAAGACAATACTTTGAACGACAAAGGGGAGTTCAGCACCAGAGAGTTAAGGCATCTCAACTCTCAGTCTCAACTGACCTTGGCTGTCTGGGGAAAAGAGAAAGCTGAGCCTGTGAAGTTGTCAGGAACCTTGAATGACAAGCTCCAGATCTCAGATTTCACCATAGGAACAGTAGGAGTTGTTGGTCCATAAAAAATGCGTTAAGGAGAAGAATGCCATGAGACTTGTATTCTAGAATAATCATCTGGCAATGGGGGAAGGGCAGAACAGAGGCAAGAAACAGGGTGCAGGCTCTGAGTGGGAATGGTATTGCCATGTATGTTCTTGATGCTTCATGGAGCCGTGTCTTGCTGCAGGAGCAGCCTGGAATGACTCTTACTCATGGGGCCAGAACACCCCAGATAATAGTTTTGCTAAGTAAGATGAATTCCAATGATGCCCTGGCATCCTGGGCCCCAGTGAGTTTGCAGCCTGGAGAAGTTTGTGACCAGGTTAGAACAAGCTCCACAGAGAGAAAGAGAATGGGTGGCTGGATACGTGTATGCACACCACAAATGTGCGTTTCAGGCCCAGAGTGTCTCATAATCCTTTTGGATGGGAGTCAGTTTGGGGCTATAAATCACCAGGGTCATCATTTCTGTAGGGAGATGTTTGCAACAGGCCGTGAGTTAGAAGGAATGTAAATTTTCTGGAAGCCAGAAACAGATGAATAAGCATTTCTCCCCTGGTTATTCCTGCAGGGTGCATAGCCTCTCTCCCTCTTAAAGTAAAACAGGACTATCGTCTTCACGTGCTTAGCTCTATTTTCTGGAAAGTGTAATATGTCAGAGTCCAGGGAGATGGGCCTTCACTGCTGCTTCCTGCAAGATCGGTGACAAGTGGATACCCTGGGGCAAATCTTCAGGCACCGAAAAGCAAATCTGAGCCAAGAGAGAGCCATGGTAGCCACGTGCCTGCCTGGGCTGCCAGGACACCCAGGCCTGAGCACATGAGCGTCAGAGCCTGTGAGTCCTCAAGGCAGACTTGGCCTAGGGGCTCCCAGCCCTGCTGGTGCTGGCTCAGAGCCTCCAGGCAAGTTACTTCAGCGTGTTCACAAGTCTCCACCCACAGACAGTGAAGCTTAGAGACCCACTCCATGGGGAAACTCTATAATCGAACACGCAGCCATCCAATGCGTTGTTGGGGAATAAGTACTTCCTGGGTTTTACGCCCTGCAACTTGGTGCTACAATTGTGGGTGGACATTAAATCCAGTGCCTGCCCTCAAAAAGCCTGCATCTCAGTGCCCAAAACAGACGAAGCGATGACTTAACAGTGGGAAAAGGTAACAACGGATACGTGGAAAAGGAAAGCAAGCCAGAGAAAGAAGCAGGGAACAGGCATTCTAGCAAGCCCTTCTGGGGGAGGAAAGATGCAAACTGGACTTTGAAGGATCAAGGAGAATGACCATAAGGAATTAAAGCTTCAGAGAGAAGTGTACTGAAGTAGAAATTACGGGAGAATGCCGGCCATGGCAGGAGCATCCAAGGCTCACCTCCAGGGCTGCCCTGCCCTGCCCCAAATGCACTCACAGTGGAGTGGCCCCTTTGGCCCTGTCTCTTCTCTCAACAGTGGAGAGCAAGAAAGAGGGATAATACTCAAGCTATGAGTGGAGTTAAGGAGAAGCTAGTGGTAAAGTAGCAGCAGAAAGCCCTCCAAGCCCGAGGGGCCAGGATAGATTACCAAGCAGGGAGGGAGTGATCATGTGGAGGCTGCCACCAGAAGCTGTAGAAGGCACTAAAAGGGTGGCCTCTGCTTGCAGCCACCACCCCTGGCAGGAGAGAAGTCGGAGTGAAGTACCTGGTCCCACATTCTTCCTCCTCCTCACCTCCTGAGCTGATTGCTGTTCCCGGCACCAAGCAGGGATCAGAGGGGACACTGGACACCAGACAGCTCAGAGGTCAGGTTCGGGTGCTCCACTGCCTGGGGAAGAGAAGGGAAGGTATTTGGGAGGCAAAAAGAAAACACTCAGAACTATCCATGTGCCTTCTTCTGTGAATTTTTCTAGATCCCTGTATATTCATAAATACCCTATATTTTATGAAATAATGATTTTACAATTGATTCTGCATTGATTTTTATCATTGTTTTATAAAAATAGCACCATATTGCAGACACATTTGTTTATGTTATTGTTCTCATTCAACAACTGCTTGCAAAAAAATCCTCCAAAGCCATCTTGCAAGCTGTATTTGTTCTTTTCCTTTCTTTTCTTTTTTAACTCAAAGAGCTACAAAATATGGACAATAAGATGGACATGTCATTAGTTGTTTGGAAATTCTCTTATTTTTCAGTTTCTTTTCAATATAAACAGTGCTGAAAAACATCTGTATATATATGTCATTATGTATTACTGTTTTTTTTGTTTGTTTGTTTGTTCTATGCTGTAAATTTCCAGGGTAGGGAAGCCTTAGTTTAAGAATTTATGTATTTTTAATCAAAGTTCTCAGAATGCAATTATACCTTAATTATTTCATAAGCATGCAAGAAGAACAGGCAATCTTGTGTGCCTGTACAAATAAGTAACCACAAGTTCCACTAGTATGTATAATTACAATTTGATAATTAAAAACTTTTTTAAAAGAATAGGCAAGAAAGGGAAGCAGGGGCTCACTACCTCCTTGACAGCCACCTGCTCTGGAGCATCCCTGACTCCTCTGCCCCACCCTGAATCCTTATTGCTCATCATCTCCCACCCTAGCCCACATCCCCACCCCATCCCAAGGACCAGAGGCTAGAGATTGGTTTGTGAGCTTAGAGACTAGTTCTCACCCATTCCTGAATTCTCTCATCAAGAGTGGAACCTGACATGTGCTAGGATTTCCAAGTTTATGATAAAAAGTAAATAAACCCAACAAAGTTGTCCAGAATCTCTGGTTTCCTTCTGACTTCCCAGGGTGGGGAAGCAGGTGGACTCAGGACTGAGGATCCATGCAGCACAGAGCCAGACTCTTCAGTGGATCTTTCTCCGTGGTCCACTTCCCGGGTCCTGAGCTGACGGATAAGGTGCAAATGGTGAGAGGCCAACCTCAGACCTGGAGGAGAGACATGAAATGACCACAGGGCACGACTAGGACTTTCTCAGGTGCAAGGTGTTCTTCCCATTTACTCTCAGGAAGAGAAAATGAGAACAAAACCCCTCCACATTAGAAACCTTTGGAAGGAAGTCTCATAACAAAGTGTAGTTCCTCGTCACGAGAGGAGGTCTTCTTTCCATCTTCCACGTGGGTTCGCTGTTTCCTCCCTCATTCCAGATTGCTCCATGTGCAGCATGTGTGTCCACCAGCTGTTGTGGCTGTTGGCAAAAGTGCTTCTTCACAGAGTCCATGACTTCAGAAGAAACAAAAAGAAATGACAAGTAACAAGGATGCATCTGCTCTTCCAGCAACACCAATAGAAAAGGTTGTTTTACATGTTTTTTGCTTGTTTTGATTTTTGCATTTTAATATTTGTTTTTCTGGTGTCTCTCCAGAAAGCCTGGCTACATTGTGTTCTCCTGGAGAATGTATCTGTCCTTATCCAAAACTGTCAGCTGAGTTTTCTGTGAGTTCTGGTGGATGCTGTCATGTGTGGAGCTAAATGAAAACAGACATTTGCTAGGGGGCTGGCCTTTGAAGGACTGATTCACACACTGGGGCTCAGCAACCCCAACTTGGGTCCCTTCCCCAGATCCCAGGAAAGGCAGAGAGGAGAAGCAACAGAAGGTGCTTCTACCTGTAACAGGCAATGTCAGAGAACCTGCAGGGAGAGTATGCTTTCCTGGAGACAGGCTGTCTACTGGAGATTGTCTTAGTCCATACAAGCTGCTATAACAAAAATACCTTAGCCTGGCTGGCTTATAAGCAACAGAAATGTGTTTAGTTTAGAGGCTGGGAAGTCTAAGATTGAAAGACCAGCAGATGTTGCATCTGGTAAGGACCTGCTCTCTGGTTAATAGATGGCACCTTCTTGCTGATGAAAGGGTGGAAGAGCAAGAGAGCTCTCTAGGAGTTCTTCCTAACACTCTAATCCCAAGCATTAAGGCTCCACCATCATGACCTTCCAAATTACCTTCCAAAACCCCACTTCCTAATTCCCTCACATTGAGGACTACGATTTAACACATGGATTTTGAGGGGACACAAACATCCACTCTACAACACGGGTGAAAACTGTGTTTGGGGAATGTAAGAACAGAGTGTGCTTGTTTTCACCAAAAGTGGCTGGCAGGGGGAAAGGTCAGAAGGAGAATCTGGAATCTGGTCAAGCAGGAGGACCAGGGTCGCAGGTGGAGAAGGAAGAAAGAGGTCTAGCCCAGCACATTTAACTTCAGGTGTAATAGCATAAGAATGTATCACAGAATATTGTCACATCTCTATTCGGTGGACACTAGTCACTAAATCCAGTCCACTCTCCAGGGGAGGGGTTTATACAGGGTGTGTAGACTAGGAAGCCCAGGCCATTGGGAGCCATTGCAGAAGCTGACTCCCACAAAAAGTGGTCAGCACCTTTACCCCCAGAACCATTGCCTGCAGGAAAATCTCATCCCTGTGGGTCACGGGCTGTGTGAGCAAAGATGCAGATTAGCTGCATGAAGAGGAGTTAGGGGTCTGGTTACTCCGATGTTATCTTATGTCTCCATTTTAAAGCCTTCCCTTTGCAACTCCAAGCTACCCGCTTGCCAGTGCCTCTTCCTCAGGATGAATTGAAAGGATGTGAAGAATGGAAGAGCTGTAGATGAATGTTCAGCCTCAGATCTGGGTCCTCCCTCCTGGCATGTGAAGTGATGTTCTTTCTGTCATCCCTGTACTGCTACTACATTGTCTACACCTTGAATGCAAAGTAGAGATTGTCCTGGATCTCATACTTCAGGGTCTACCCCAACACATGGCCAAACAGCCAGATAAACAAACAGCCTATTGTCTCAGGAGATCCACTAGCCCCTCCATTCTTTCTAGGCACAGAACTTGGGAAGCCTGCACTAATAAGTGTAGGAAGGAATCTGCCCTGGGAAGAGAAAGTAGCCAGATCAATCACAGACAGCAACTCCGTCTCCATCTTTTTCTGAAAACAAAATTGAATTCTAAGTTCCTTGAGCTAAAAACTAAAACTTTAGTTCCAAGAACTAAGAATGAAGATGAAAATGTTGTCTTAGGGAGTCTGTTTTAGAGAAGTGAGCAGCCACACTTGAGCCCCATGGCAGCATTTATTGCCTTGAAGAAATATCAACTTGCCCATGTTGGTCAACCTCTATGAACTTCAACTTTCTCTTTTATAAAATGAAACTACCACTCAGCAGAGTTAGAATAAAGAGCAAATGAAATTAGCATACATACTCTCGAATGGGAGCTCTTTTCTATTCAATCCATCCTACAATAATATAACCAACTGGGGATTTAGAGTCTTATAACATGTACAAGCTCAAAAGGGATCTGGGCATGGAGGCACACACCTGTACTCCTAGCTAGTTGAGAGGCTGAAGCAGGAAGACCTTCAGTCTAAGGTTAGCCTTGGCAACATAAGGAGACCCTGTCTCAAAGGTGATCAAAAATTTAAAAAAAAAAAAAAAAAAGACTTTGAAGGACCAGTGGTGCATAGCAGAGAGGTAGCAGGCAATAAATATTTGTTCAACTAATGAAGAAGTCATTGGAAATGTAATTTAACAATTTTACAACCCCCATGAAGCTCAAAAACTCAGGGCAACTTGCCAAAGTCACGTAACTATTTGGTGACAGGGCCAGGGATCCACATATAACCCACAATTCCTAATCAGTATTCCCCATTCTGACTCATATTTTATAAAGCCATATGCATTTCTCAAAATGATTTGTAGGCAAAATAGCACTGATTTATGGAAAGTAAGCCATAAATTATACTCAAATACTAATTTCTCGGCCTCTGAGACCCATTTTACATGGAGCAGGAATTCAGATTTCCTATTGAAAATCACTTCAGGGACCATGGATTACAGAGCCTATTTCCCAAAAGCAAAGGCTCTCCTGTCTTTGCTCACTGGACTCTGAGATACTGAGAGTGACATAGGAAGATAGCAATGGAGACTGCAGCATGGAGGGGAGGCAGGGAGGCAGGGAGGCCTTTGGTGTGGGTGCTGCCACGTTTTAGAAACTTTTGTCCTTTTGCAAAGTGAGAGTGAATCGGGGATCTGGATGAGGACATCCTTAGTGATACAAAAATATTATGAATCAGCAACCTGAACTACCATGATTCACAGCAGAAAGTCCCCTTAGAAGCTATGAAAAGGAGGTTCAGAGAGGGGGCAACTGTAGAGAAAATTGTCATTAATTTAAGTGAAAACAGTCCAGAAGGGTTAGGAATAATAGGATCATTGGACTGGCTTATTTTTCTGATCTGTGTTCCTCGTATCTCTTCTCTTTGCAACTCCCAAGGCAGATTCTTCCCGTGAATGAATTAGGCCGGGTGATTCTTGCCCATAATTTTTTTAGTATATCTAGTTGATTTATCTGTTGATACCACTGTGTTGTGGCAGTTAAAACACTGCAACATTAGAACAAGCTGGAACAGACTTGGTGCATTCATAAACCATATGAAAACCACATGTAGCAGATGAGGGAGAACAGGGCCCGATAAGGAAATGAATGCAAACATTTGCAATACTTTGCTTGAAGCTCAAGTACAGACAAGGAGTGCTTGGCTGCAGAATTGTAAACACTGAACTGGAATTTGGAAATCATCACCTTGTAGAGGCCTTGAGATAAAGGGGATTCTGAATTCAGACAGGTGAATGGCCAAGAGCATGGGATAACCATCATTTTGCGTTCCTACTGACCAAGAGGAAATTTATCACATTCCTCATCTCTGACCCCACCTACTTTGCATCTGCATCCCTCTTTATCTCTTAAGGAGAAATTCGAGAATTTTAGTCACCCTCTGGCTACAAAACTGATTTTTCCTCCCATTTCCTCTGAGGTAGCTTGGATAGGTTTGGTGATAGAAGATATGGTTTGGAGCTAGACTCTGTGAGTCCCTAGGTGTATGAGCTTGGGTACAGATCTAAGCCCCTTTTCCAATTTCTCATCTGCAAAATGATTGCAATAATCACTCACTCACAGAAATCAAGGAAATGTCTCTACAACTCAACAGGAAAGCTGTGAATCACAACTCAGAGTTCCTGAAATTTGTGCAATGTGGGAACTCTTTCATATGGAAAAAAATATCCTTATAAAACCTTAAGACAATGATTTCAGACTCAAGATAGCCTCTGCTTTGAGATCCACAAACTGCAGAAGGAATATCTTATTTAATATGTGCAAAAAAGCCAGTTATGTCGCATTTGACTATAAACCCAACTGCTCCAGAAGCTGAGGCAGGAGAATTGCAAGTTCGAGGCCAGCATAAGCAACTGAGTGAAACCTTGTCTTGAAATAATATAAAAAGGTCTGAGGGTTTAGTTCAGTGGTAGATAGGCCCTGGGTTCAATCCCGCGTACTTCAAGAACAACAAAAACAGAAAACACAATGAAAAGTGAGCCATCTCAAATGATCACTTTTTAAATAGTAGTCATTTAATTTACAATAGAGAAAATGACATTGTTTTAAAATCGTCATCAATACAATCATGCAAAACTTTTTCAGTCATTCAAGCTTTGGTCTCTGAGAATGCACCATAAATCAGTCCTTGCTTGAGAGACACTTGACACAACGTTTAGAACTCAGATGCAGAAAATGGGATTTTTAAGCCTGGCTTTGCCATCTACTAGCTGTGTGATTTGTGGAAGGGAATGTAATCTCTCTAACACTTTAATTTCGCATTTTTGATGGCTGGAACCAAAAGGACTGCTGAAAGGTGAGAAATATCTCCTGGTATCGTATTCTACAAACACAATCATGAGTAGGAATAAATGTAGTCCAGGGCTCTTAGGGTAAAATGATAAATACAGCTGTGCAAGCTTGAGCAAACCTCTGGTCCTTGCTGAGCCTGTTTCCTCCTGGAAGAAACTGTGATGACCTCTGACACGCTGATCTACCTGGCAAAGCTACTGAGAGCATCAGAGTGTTTGTGCAAGGAGCTTGTTCTGCAGAAGAGAGAGCAGTCCACACAGCAGCACTCCTGGGGACGGGAGGTTCCAACATTGCCTGAGGCTGAGAAACCACCATCCCTATCTGGAAAATGGAATCAGTCTCCAGGTTAGAGTTCCAGTTTACGATCCCCTGCTACTTTACTTCTCTTGCCAAAAATGAGCTCAGCCGAAAGTGCCATTAGTTAACCGATGCTGAGTGGGTTCATTGTCAGTCTTTTTTGTCAGTGAAAAGCCAGATAGTGCTTAGCTATTGTCATTACCCAGAAAACACAGCAGTTCTGCCTGCCCAGGTGCTGGCAAGGCTGACCCCTCTCTGTACCAGGGTATAATATGAATAAAGCCCATAAGTGAATTCTAGCCTTCTTCCTTGGCTGCTCTACAAATCACTGCACATAGAAGAAATACATGAGAAACCAGAGGCAGCCACAGGTGATCCACCAGTCCCTCCTCTGTCCTTCCCCTCCTTAAGTTCTTCCTCTTCTACATCTTGTAGGGATGGGTTAGTCATGGTGGAGGTTTGGTCCCTTTTGTTCTCTTCTGCACCTGCTTGTTTCTTCTGCTTTCTATCATGAGTTGAAACAAGGTCCAGAAGCCAAGAAGATGATAACACTGTAATCTTGGACACCCCAGACTCCAGAACCATGCATCAAAATAAACATCTTCTCTTTATAAATTACCAATCTCAGGTTTTCTTTTATGGGCTAAGAGAGGACAACTTTGGGTCTAGAATTTAATGAACCACTATCCTTACCTACGTTATCACGTAGAGTACATGCATTTACTTGACTAATATGCCTTCTAGCCTGTGTGGATTTGGGTACCACATCTTTGAACCTCAGTCTCTTCTCTAGATAGAGTTAGTAATCTCTGCTATACACGAATCTTGTCAAGATTAAGCAAAGTATGTAACCACATCAGCACGGTACTGGCATGCCATGGGTGTTTGCTCTTTTGTGCACAGGTTCTGAGAGCTTGGCTGGGTTTGCACACATTTGTGGTGGCTGCTCACAAGGCAGGACTTCAGCAGGACACAGATAAAGGAGAGGTTTAATTCTCATGAGTAGTTCTGCAGAAAATATTTCAACATCAGAAAGAGTGCTGAAAAGGATGTCTTTCCCTAAGAAAGAAAGAGAACAAATGCCAGAAGATGCTTTCTATCTGATTCAAAGGCAGCAAAAATCCCAAGGATACTCTCTTCTTTAGCAAATTGCTTGGACACCAAGTCTGGTTATGATCAATGATCATAGACTACCATAAGATACCATAGAATGGCATCTGAGTCTGTTTGGGTTGCTATAACTAATTACCACAGACTGGGTGGCTTACTTTATTTTTGCAGTTCTGAAGGCAGGTCCAGGGTACCAGCATGGTCAGGGTCTGATGAGCACCCACTTCCTGGTGTATAAATGGTAACTTTTCATTGCATCCTCACATGGCTGGAGGCTTGTCTTGTAAGGGTGCTAATCCCATTTATGGGTGATCCATTTTCATGACCAAAAATCTCCATCTCCTAACACTGTCATAGGGGGTGAGAATTTTAACATATGAATTTGGGGGAGGACACAGACATCCATACCATCACAGATGATTAGGCCATGGCCCTTTCCAGAGGGAATTTCATCATTTCCAGGAGCTGCTACTGACTAAGTAAGTGATATAATCCAAGTCCAGAGGCGGTGTGCTTCTCCCAATGAAGTTTGGAAATTTGCTTCCCTGTTCTTACTTTTTCTCCATTTCCAGCCCAAGTATGAGTTCCAAACTCAGGCCACATGTAAAGAACCTAACTGTGTTCCCGTGCTCCTGATGTTGACTGTGATTCCAAGTTCCACACATTCCTTTCAGTACTCTGCTTTTGACTCATTCAAATGTTTGAATGAAAAAATTAGACAGTAAAAAAAAATGTGCCAGAGGATATCAAGAGAATCATGTACAATAGGAGAAGAGATAAAAAATTAGACGCAAAAGGCAATGATGAAAGAGAAGGTGTCATTGAAGATGAAAACTGGAGCAATGGGTAAAAACTGGAAGTGTAGAAATGGAAAGGAAGTGCATTCTAGGCCAGTGGAAGGGCATAAGCAAAGATATAGAGGCAGAGCATACAGAGGATGTTGAAGAATGAGGAGTTTGATGTGTAGGGACCATGTAGCCCACCCTGTGCACACACATCTTGTCGCCATCCCCTTGTTCACGTAAGTCAACCCATTTGTGGTGGAGGTTTAGCAGAGAACCAGTGTATGTCAGAAGCTTCTGGAGCTCACCCATGTTTAGTGTCACTTCTGGCCAAAGCAATTGCCAGTTCATAATCTCTAGCATGTCTTTCCCTGCCTTGTCAACTGAAAAGTTTATATTTTCCAAAAGGCTCAACTATCAAACAACTATCAGTGAGGGCTGTTATACACAAATCACTGACTCATTAGATGGAGAGTCAGTGGCTTAAAATGTCTTTAGTGAACTTTTTATAAGCAATAAATGAGCCTCTTACATTAAGGTATTTTAGGAATATTTGTTATAGAAGCATACCTAGTTTATCCTGACTAAAATAAAGAATTTCTAAAGACAGGCTATGAGTGCCATGAAGACCACCTGGATTCAATGTACCTAGTTGTTTCTCTGAGGTTAAAGCATCCTATGGGCAGAGACACAGTGATTCTAAGTGTGCCAAGCATCTGGCATACATAGTAACTGCCTACTGCTAGGCAGGATCTAGTCAAGAGAGCAAGACTATCAAGGATTTGAGATTTATTTAATTTTAAGACATTATTTTAATTTTAAGACAAGGATGATGTAAGATATTGTTGATCATCCCTAAACTACACTGAGATTTTAATAACTTGAACTATGACCTCATAGCAGATTTGCATACTAATAATTACTACCATTTAGAAAATTACTGAGAGTTCAACATGTTAGTGGACAATTTATAGCCATGGCCAATTTTATCCTTAAATTAAATCCCGCAACATTTGGATTATTATCTTCAATTTACAGATTAAAATTAAGAAAAACAGGCTCACAGAAGAGACATGACTTGCTTAAGTTCAGGTAAGTCAATTAGAGAAGGGTAATACACAAATCCAGATGTCTGACGCCAAAGTCAATCTCTTTTCACAAAGTAAGCCTGTCCCCTTAAAGCTCACAGAAAGGACTGATAAAAAATAAAATCATACCTAGAATTTTTGGGTGTAGGGGTACTGGGGATTGAACTCAGAGGCACTCCACCACTGAGCCACATCCCCAGCCCTATTTTGTATTTTATTTAGAGACAGGGTCTCACTGAGTTTCTTAGTGCCTTGTTTTTGCTGAGGTTGGCTGAACTCATGATCAGACTCCTGCCTCAGACTCCTGAGATGCTGGGATTACAGGTGTGTACCACTGCGCCTGGCTAGAATTTTTTTTTATCTCAAATAAGAAAGAAAAAGTGAAACATGGAAGAGACAGAGTGCTCACCACATACTCATTTTCTTCTCTACATTTTGCAGTCTCCTTTGCAATTAACCTGGGATCATATGACTGGTTTTGACCAATGAACTCTGAGCAGAAGTGACAGGTGTTATTTACAGATGGAGGTAGATAAAAAGCTAGTGTGTTTCTTCTATGATTTTGAAAGGACACGTAATCCAGCTGGTGTGGCTACAAGACAGAGAAGAATCTTTAAGCCTTCAAGATATTCTATACATAAGAAATAAGTCCTATACTGTTAATGTTTTGGATGTGAAGTGGTCCCCCAAAAGCTCATATGTTGGAAATATGATCCCCAATGTAGCAATGTTCAGAGGTGAAAACATTGGATTATGAGAGCTGTAACCTCATCAACAAATTAATCCATTGGATAAATTAATAATTTGAATGGACTACTGAGTATTAACTATAGGTAGGTGGGGTGTAGCTGGTGGAAGTCGGTCACTGGGGTTGTGACCTTGGACAATATCTTGTCCCTGGCTCCTTGTTCTCTCCCTCTCTCTGCTTCTTGGCTGCTATAAGCTATTTAACTTTCTTCCACCATGCCCTTCCACCACAACATTCTGCCTTACTGTAGGTCGAGAGCAATGGACTAAATCTTTGAAACCACAAGCCCCAAATAAACTTGTCCTCCTCTAAGTAATTCTTCTTGTGTGCTTTGGGAACAGCAATAAAAATCTGACTAATATATATACTAAGTGAGGAAAAAGTGCCTTTTGTATTTGTGTGTGTGTGTGTGTGGTTTTTTTTTTTTTTTTTTTTTGGTTTTTTTTTTTGGTACTGGAGATTGAACTCAGGGGCACTCGACCACTGAGCTGCATCCCCAGCCCTATTTTGTGTTTTATGTAGAGATAGGGTCTCACTGAGTTGCTTAGCGCCTCGCCATTGCTGAGGCTGGCTTTGAACTCGCGATTCTCCTGTCTTAGCCTCCCAAAGTGCTTGGATTACAGGCTTGTGCCACCATGCCTGGCTTGTGTGTGTGTTCTTATTGGACCACAGATTATCAGCACTGAATTAATCCTTGTGGTTCAAGACACATTTTGATTACATAGCTCACTTTTATTTATTTCACTAGCTATTTAAGATTTTTAATGTTTGCATCCATAAAATCACCCTTCAGAACTAAAGTGGGACTCTGACAACAACCTTCATGTAACTATGGTGTCTTCTACAACTCCTTCCCTTATCCTCATTCACACATGGCAATCATCACCCTAAATCTTAATATTCCTCATTCCATTCCTTTTCTTTATATATCATTTACTGTATCAATATGTATATTAAAATATATCTATTAGATTTTATTTTACAAAAATGGTGTCATGCTATAAGTAATCAATTATAATCTAATTATTTTATTTAATATAATATTACTCAAATGTATCTATATTGTTGAATTTTGCTGCCCTTTATTTTGACTGCTATATACTGGGCTTTATTTTTTTCTTTTCTTGAATGAATTCTAATCATTCTGTCCAAGTTTTGAGCAACTGACTTAGTTGCAATATCCACTTATCACAGAGAAGTACAATCCAGAAATGCAGCAGGCAAACTTGAAAGAGCAGAGAAGTGTGACTTAGACTGGCCTGTGAACCCAAGCTTCATCGTTTGCAAGTATGGATTTGGGAAGCATGTTTCCTCTTCTATGAAATCTTTACCTTTATGTTGTCCCTACTGTGTTGTGACAAGGATTCAATAAGATAAAGAATGGACAACCTTCTTTGTGAATTCTAATATAGTACATAAATATAAGGAGAGAAAGTTCCTTTAATCTGGTTTTTAGTACCTACACTCACACACACACACACACACACACACACACAGGCACACAGGCACAGGCACATAGATCTCTATTTCAACTAAAATCAACAAATTCATGCATGTAGTCATGTTTCTATTCTGGCTGCCTCCTGAACTATCATCAGTAGAATGACTAGCAAATTGGAATCATCCCTCTTCTCTGCCAGATGTCTCCACCTTTTTCCCTCTTTGACGATTCAGATGATACTCATTATTGGTCTTCCAACAAATTCCAGGTGATGTAGATTCAAAGCTGGATGTGTTTACTCAGCACATGCTTCTTTGCTCCAAGTGCAATGTGTGCATGGGCCATTGTGGAAGCCATGGTTTTCAGAGGAGCTTGCTACCATAAGTTATGCTAATAGTAGTTGAAAGACAATGGACTTTGGAGACATCCAACACAGGTTTTTAACCCAGCAGTGGCATTTATCTCAGAAGAGGTACATGAGTTTCTGAGTTTCTTTTCTCTCATCTGTAGAACACAGTTGTTACAAAAATAAAATCGGATAACATGAATTGAGTGCTAAGAACAGACCCTGAAGAACAGGCTCTCATTTCAATGCTAGTAATTTTTTATTTTGCTTTCCTTGATAGTCAGTGTCTATGGAAACATTTTGGTGAAGGTGTTAGTGTCATTTGAAATTCATAAGATAAATTCTGTGACCTAACCAAAATTATATCTTACAGTTAATACAATTAATATTAGTTAATATAACTAATAGGATGGCAGAAACCATATTGGAGGGGGAAAATAACCTACTTCTGGTCTGAGATAGGTTTTGACTTTTGCTGTGGTTTAGACAAGTATCTCCAAGGGTGCATGTGTTAAAGGCTTGGTTCCAGTCTGTAGCACTGTTGGAAAGCAGTGAAACCTTTAGGAGGGGATGCCTAGTGGGAAGAAGTTAGGTCACTGGGTATATTACTTTGAAGGGGATATTTGGACCCCAACCCCTTCCTCTCTCCTTCTCCTCGCTCCCAGTCTGTCAGGAGATGAAGACAGGTCTCCTCCACCACATGGTCCTGCTATGATGTATTGTACCACAGGCCCAAATCAACAAGGCCAAGTGATTATGGATTGAAACTCTGAAACGATGAGCCAAAATGAGCCTTTCCTCCTTTTAAGTTGATTGTCTTAGGTATTTGGTCATAGTAACAGAAAGCTGAATAATGCAGACTTTCCAGAAGGTGATTTTGGCAAAAGCCAAACTTGACCATTTCTTCGGTGGTCAGAGAGCAGACACTCATAGGGTAACTGATACTGCTGCTCCTGGATAGTCGGGGGACCTGGTCAGGGGAGCTGGTTAGTGAAGTCAGGGGACAAGGCCTTGGGGAAGAGTGAACCTCATGGTTAAGTCTTATGGTACTGCAGGAAGAGAATTCAGTCTCAGATAAAGGACATTTTCAAACACAGAAAAGGAGATGCTGAAACAGGAGGTAGCTCGAGGGGTAGTGAGGTTCCCTGAGTCTTCATTCAGATAATAACAGTAAGTTATTCCAAGGTAAAATGTTAAGGATTGGGAACTGCTAAGAGTGCCAAACTCTCTGCCCAGTGTATCATCCAGTGATCTCACTCTTTCAAAGGCAAGAGAACTACTAAAGATGAGAGAACAAATTTGGTTTGCGGGATACATGCAAGGAAGGCTCAAACTCCTGAATTGTAAGCCAGGATCCTTGCTGCCAGTCAGTGGGTTGATCCAGGTGAGTTTCCAACAGTAGCTTAGATGAGAAGAAAGAAAAAAAAAATCAGGTCTGTAGATGAAACACTTTCAGTGAGGCTAATGGTCACTATATTAGACAACACATACAGCATAGTTCTATCATTCCAGAAAGTTGAACAATGTAGAGCACCAATAAGCCCAGAGCACAACCTTGAAACAGATGCCAGATGCAAATAAACCATTCAGCAGTCAATCAATTGAGAGCATCAATGGCCCTCGGTGACACTATTTAAATTCTCAATGCATAACACTTAGAGGAGCACTTTGACCTTCCCAGTGGTACAGTAGTGGAGTACTTCATATGAGTATTTACTTCATATGAGTATTTCATATCTATGAGTATTTCATCTCTCGTATATTTTCACATTCACTTGAGAATTTTACTCATCCTTGCTTGTGGTAAGACCAATCATTTTAACTTATTATTGATGAAATCAACATGATACAGTGCCTATGCACCACAATTTCTCCTACCCTCTCTAATACATTCTCTTCATGAAGAGAAATGACCACTCAACCTTGTAAATAGCTGTTCAGAGCAACACCGCCACAGGGAACATTTCCACACAGCTGCCCTTGCTATCAGATGCCATTCTCCACTTTGAAGCCATCCCCAGTCGACAAGTTGTAGAAATTATAGCTCAAGGGGGCTGTCTGGTTACTTCCCAGAGGGGACTGGATTTACTAGGCAACAAAGACCAAAGCTGGGATCAGATGCCATGCCTAAGCCCTATCAATCTCTTAGAACTTCCTAATTCTGATGTTAGAGGAGCACCAATATCCACATGGAGATCCCTCCTTCTCACACTTGAAACTGGATTCAAATGAAGGCTAGAGATAGAAGAGGTCAAAAGAGTTAGAGCCCACTGGCACCATCCTCAGGGGCGGCTGTCCCGAGGCTACTTTTTCAGTTAACATAATTCCACTGAGAGCTTTTGTGCCACAGACACAGAATGCATTAGACATGGCACTGCCTGTGAGGACCTTAAAATCTCAGAAAAACAGAAATACACAAATGCTTCAGAAAAAGACTTCTGTACCCCTTAACATGCACTCATGTGGAACTCTGTTTTGATTCTAGGTTCTTGTGGGGCAGCAAGAATATGATTCAACACTCTTCCATTTTCCATTACTGTTTAACATCAGATGGGGATAGAGAGCCCCTAGGCAGAGTAGAATGGGCATTTTGGTTCTTACTGTGTGGCTGTGTGTCAGTTATTTCACTTCAAAGGTTACCAGATTTAGCAAACAAAAACACAGTTAAATTTGAACTCAAGATAAACAATAATTTTTTAGTGTAAGTATGTCCTGAGATTTCATGGAATATACTTACATGAAAATTTATTCTTTGTTGTTCTGAAATTCAAATCTTAGTGCATGTTCTGTGTTTTATCTTGGCACTATGATTAATTTCTCTGAGCCTGTTTCATCATCTATGAAACTGGAATTTTAAAAATAACTAAAAAAAAAAGATGAACCCTTGCTTATGTTGAATGAGGATTAAAGTACATGCAATATGGGGAAACTTGGTCTACTGCATGTACTTACTAAATAAGAGCCCTCCCTTCATGACACTAAATAATGAAATGGACTTGAAAAATGGATCCTGTTCAACAGATGGCTTTCTGGGAGCTAGATCAGTGAGGTTTGTAAGAGAAAACATAGAGCCTTGGCCTGGTTCCTCCATCCATGCAATTCTCCCAGGTAGATTCTGATGTGTGCGTTGAAAATGCATGCTTCTCAGAAAAGTCCACAAAGCCGTTTGGTCATGCCCATGTTTGGGAGATCAAGAGGTTGTCATAGTGAAGACTAGAGGTTTAGAGGAGGGGAGGACTTCTGCTCTTCCTGCTCCTGAGAATCTAATTCTGTGTACTGGATTCCCAGTATCAGAATGTGCTCAAGTTAGTGTCAGGGCTTATCTTGAATTGTTAGGCAAATAAAGATGTTTCAAATGCACCCACCATTTAACACTGTGGAAAGGGAGAATTGCATTTTGTCAGTCTGTGCTATCTTCTTAGAAGTTATGTTATTTACCATTGCCATTAGTTTGTCCTTCTCTGGTACCCATACTTGCATAATTAGTGGAAAATAGAAGGCCAGTTGGAAGAAAAATGTGGGTTATGATCAATTCAAGCTCTACCTGAAAGGTATCAGGCTGAGGATCACATTTCTGCCTTGATGTCCATCCTAAACTGGAAAATAAAGAAAAGGTTTGGAGTGGGAGGAGAGATGGAAGAGCATTCACAGCCATTTCTGAAAAGTGATGACTAGAATAAGACTGAAGAATCATAGTTTGAAGAATCATAGTTGGAAGAATCATAGTTGGAAGAATCATAGTTTAAGGCAGCAGTTTGCAAAATGATATTAGGACCAAAGAATATTACATGCATGTGGAAATGCCACAGTGAGATCCATTATTCTGCATAATTAGACTGCACCAACTAAAAACATTATCTGGGGATGTCTAAGGTCCCCAAGACCCTTTTCAAGGGTTTGTGACATCAAAATAATTTTTGTAATAATACTTCAGGTTTATTTACATTTTAAAATTCTCTTGTGGTATACAGTGGTTTCTAGAGATTAAATATTAATAATTGTCTAAAAGGGCTATTAAACTATTTCCTTTTTTTCCTACTATGTATCTTTATGGGAACTCAGCTATCTTACACTAATTGCTAAAATGTAAAACAAAGCCATTCTTCCTACTGAACATTTTTTGAACTCCATAATTATTTGGCATAAAAATTTTTATTTATGTTAACATACAATGGGCTTATCATTTTTATTCTTCAGTGAATAAATAGTTTTCTGAATTTCTTGGTTTTAATTTCTAATAAAGTCAATATTGATATCTATGTGGTCACATAAAACAGATATTTAAGGCCTCAATCATTTTTAAGAATGTTAAGGTGTCTAGAGACTATTAAGCTTGGTGATTGTCAATTTAGGGGAGACAAAAAAAGTGAAGAAACTGAACACAGTGGTCTGTTCCTGTAGACCTAGAGGTTGAGTTCAAGGCCAACCTGTGCCACAGAGCAAGATCCCATCTCAAAAAAAAAAAAAAAAAAAGCAAAAACAAAAAAAAAACCAGAATTATTAAAGTGCATACAATTGTTAGGAAAAATCACATTGTTTCTTATGGAGCTGGGGCTGGGGACTTCATTTGTTCTGAATGGATACAAATAGCATAAGTAAAAGTCCCCAAAGTGGACTTTGGCCCAATTAGAACTTCCCAGTGGCCTGAACTATGCCAAGACAAAAGAGACGTCCTCATCAAGGAGTGGGCCCCTATCTAGCAGCCTGTAAGCAGTCTGGCAAACCATTTATCAGAAGTGTTACAGATAGGAAGCCAAGGACCAGAGGAGACTGGTGTCGGGGTAGGGGTGGGGTAGCTAAAGGGCTTTAATGACCCCTTAAACCCTAAACATCTAACTTGAGGAAAGATCCAAAATGACTTGTAAAAGTCAAAGGCAGAGCTTTATTGGCTCCATCCTCTTTGTCGCTTATCAGTCTGGGCCACTGAAGGAATGACTCTCACACATTGCTTGTAATAACCCACTTCTGCATTGAGCTTTGAAGTTGAAACCCTTTACTTGATTTATTTACAGTGATCATACCAACTGCCCCGTGAGTTAGACACTTCACAGAGGAGGTTCCACGAGGTGAATTGCTCAAAATGACACAGCTGCTATATGACATATCCTTCTGGCCCTAAGTAGATGTATTCTTTTCTGTGTATCCCAGCCACCTCTGCGCCTGCCTGAGGATTGAGTGAGCCCCCAGAATCAAAAGCCCAGCTCTGACATCTCTTCAGTCGTCCTCACATGGCTCATGCGTAATGAGACTGTCTGTCCAGCTTGGCTCCTGCCAGGTCCTCAGTATGATGTCCTTGCCCACTTGAAGAGTCCATTACTCCAGCCCCACCCCCTCCCCTATGAATTCCCTCCTGGGCTCTTGGAAGCCTGAATGTTCACCTCTCCCAGGCATGATAATGAGATGTTTAAAGGCCTGTGAGTCTTACATCTGCATGCCCAGGAGCTGAGCAGTGGCAACCTGGGCGTGAAGAGCAGGTGCCGCCTCTCCCTCTGCTGCCTGCCCTCCACTCAGATGTCACATCTTCTTTTGAGTGGCACTTCCATTCGCCTGTAACCACCTCTCATTGGGCAAGAATCCCATCAGATTTTACAAGCCAGGCAGGGTCATATCTGGTGAAAATGTGAATGGAAATACCCAAACAAACAAAGGCTGTAGGCACTTTGCCTTGGGAAAAAGGAGAGCCAAGTCAGGTGCTGACCCTGCCAAGGCACCCTCAGAAAAGCACTGAGCATTGCAGCAGCAGACCCCAGCAAGTGGGACAATGGAGAACACTGCCAGGGACTTGGAAAGACAGTCTTTGCAGAAACACTTCAATTCTGATGACTTTCAAGTCATTTCATGTCGGAGTGCCAGGAAACAAGTTAGCAAGTAGTGACTATTTGTAGAGCAGGGTAGGAAAACTTTTTGTGTTGAAGGCCAGACAGTAAATACTTTAGGCTTTGTGGGCACAATAGTTTTTGCTGCAATTACTCCACTCTACCATTGTAGGGTGAAAACACTGGGTACACGACCTGTAAAGGAAGGGTGTGGCTATATTCCAGAAAGTTCTGTTCATGAACACTGAAATTCAAATTTAACATAATTTTCACACATCATGAAATCTTCTCCTTTTGATTTTTATAAAACCCATTATTAGCTCATAGGCTGTAGAAAAACAGATGGGCCGGGTGTGGCCTGCAGGCTGTAGTCTCCTGGCCTCCATTCTGTAGCAATGCTTCTCTAACTATATACGGTAAATGGCCCACATTTTAAGAAATTCAAGCTTTCTTAGATGCTTTCGTAAATTTATATCAAAATTGACCACTATGAAAAGAAACAAAATAAAAACAAAAGAAGTGCACTGGTCAAATTGCTACCAACAATTTGAATGTACACTCTCCATGTATGAACTTTTCTCGGTAGGGACTGGCCCATAGGGGTGTGTAAACACATCCAGAAGACCCTGTGCATCTAAAGTAACTGCTTTGTTGGTGTAAAGTCAATGAAAAAATTGATTATTTAAATTGTCATCTAGTATTTTAAAGTGCTTAAAGTTTGTAGTTTACATACACCGGCAAACAACCTCCCTGCCCACCCTGCTTAAGAGTTCTGGTTTTTTTTTTTTTGGTATTGAGGATTGAACTCAGGGGTACTTGACCATTGAGCCACATTCCCAGCCTTACTTTGTGTTTTATGTAGAGACAGGGTCTCACTGAGTTGCTTAGTGCCTCGCCGTTGCTGAGGCTGGCTTTGAACTCGAGATTCTCCTGTCTCAGCCTCCAAGAGTTCTTAAAGAATCTTTTGTTGTCCCTTTTATGGGTTAGGAGATAAAATTCTATCATGATAACCATTGCTACTCAGTATTTCCCTCAGCCTAGCAGTCTTCTTCAAAATCCCACCAACTTGTCTAGGAGGCCTGAGGGCAGGTCTTACCAGGGTTTCAATCTGCTGTGTGCCCCCTTGCCCACTCTGTGTCAGGATTCAGATGTCTGTCACAGCTTCTACCCTTGGCCCACTGGCAATTGTATAGTGGTCACTCTTCCCTCCTTTCTGAAGATGGGTCATTCTGTTTCATTTCTAGACAATCCTGTCTATTGTGACTTGACCTGTTCCTAACTTACTCCACCAGTCTTCCCAAGAAGAGAAAATCATGCCCACTGATGCCCTCTGACTCTTTCTCTGATAGGGTTCACAGAAGACCAGCGCTTCACATTTCTGCATTCTTGTACTTCAGCCCCATCTTCCTAGGAGACAGGTCACATCAGGGTGATCAGAGCGTCAGAGCCGATCTGTGATCAGAGCCCTCAGACTACTCACTCTGCACCAAGCTTGGGTGACTTCCTAGCTCCTTCACAGGAGGCTCTGGGGTGCCTCATGATAAGACCTAACTGGCCTTAAACATAAACCTAGACAAGTCTAAATATTTGAAGGACTAGAAGAAAGGAAAATTCAGAGAGAAGTCTACTTGGAAGACCAGGTTGTCCCAGTTGCCTAGAAATCATTTAGTCTGTAGGTTTCACGTTGGGTTCCATGAAGCCCTAACTATGGTGGTGGTAATGAAGTTGATATTTTTAAATATTAGTCATGTTTTAAAGATAATTATTTTAAATAATCATATTTTAAAGATAAAATTTACATGCAATACAAAAAATAAGTTCATGCTAAGTGTACAGTTTGATATGTTTTTGACAAAATACATGTACCCGTGTAGCCACAATCCTGATCAAGATAGAGAGCATTACCATTAACTCAGAAAGCTCCTCTGTGCCCCTCTGCAAACCATTAACAACTTCAGTCCCAGCCTAGACATCTATTGCCCATTTTCTGTGCTGAAGATGTCTCTTTTTCTTCTCTAGAGTTTAGGGTCAACCAATTCATTCAGCATCTACTTTTATACAAGGTCTCATTTACTCAGAGAAAGGTTTTTGGAATTCATCCACATTTCTACTTATTTTAGTCATTTGCTTCTTTTTATACTGAGCAGAATTTCATTTTGTGGATATACCACCATTTTCTTATAGTTTCCAATTTAGAAGTCTTGTGAATAAAACTGCTATGAACACTCATTTACAAATTTGAAGCAAAAATACCTTATTTCTTTTGAGTAAATACCTAGGAGGCAAACTGCTAAGTTATATGGTAAATAGATGTTTAACTTTATTTTTAAAAAGTTGCCAAAAATGCTCCAATGTTCTTTTATCATTTTACATTCCTACCAGCACTGTATGGGAATTCTGATTTCTCTGGAACCTCACCAACTGCTAATATTATAGGTCCTTTTATTTTTATCCATCATTGTGGATATGTAGTGCTACTTCATCAAAATTTTAATATGCAGTTCTCTGATGATTAATGTTAATGTGCTTATTTGTGGTTCTTATAGCTTCTTGTATGAAGTGCCTGTTTAATTTTGTGCATCTTTTAATTTGGAGCTGTGTATCTTCTTACTACTTAGTTATAATTTAGAAAGAGTATGAAGAAGGAAGGAAAAAAGGCGGGAGGGAGGGAGGGAAGGAAGGAAGGAAGGAAGGGAGGAAGGAAGGAAGGAAGGAAGGAAAGAAGAGAGATAGACACACACATATTCTGAATGTGATGGTTAATTTTATATGTGAATTTGACTAGATCATGGAATACCCTGATACTTGAACAAACATCATTTCGGAGTGTCTACTTCTGTGAGAATGTTTTCTGTTTAGATTAATATTTGAATTCACAAACTCCATAAACTACATTGTCCCAATGTGGGCAGGCACTATCCAATCCATTGAGCACTTAAATAGAACAAAAGGTTGATAAAGAGTTTACTTTGTTAAATTACTTGAACTGGGCTGCCTTTGGGCTGAAACTTACATCATCTGTTCCTTTGATTCTCAAGCATTCAGACTTGGACTGAACTACACCACAAGTTTTCCTGGGTCTCCAACTCAGAGAGCAAAGCAGACGACTCCGCCTCTATAATCACAAACCAATTCCTCATAATAAATTTCATAAAGATACGTAAATATTTCATGTATATTCATACACAATCCGTGTGTGTGTGTGTGTGTGTGTGTGTGTGTGTAAACACATATAATTGGTTCTGGTTCTCTGTAGAACCTTGACTAATATTGGACATAGGCCCTTTGTTTGATACATGTTGCATAATTTTTTTCTAGTGTGTGGTTTGCCTTTTCATTTTCTAAACATAATCTTGTAAAGATTAAAAGAATTTGATTTTGGTGAAGTAATGTTTTTCATTTTGTTCTTTATGGCTAATACTCTTTGTGTTCTGAGAAATTTTTGCCCAAAACAAGTTGGAACAGGATTTTTCTCATGTTTTTTCCTAGAAAACTTACAGTATTACTTACCTCTTTTGAGTATATGATACATTTCAAATTAATTTTTGTTGGTTCTGTGAGGCAAGAATCAAGGATCTTTTTATTTATTTTTCCATATGATTTTTCCATTGTTTCAGTGCACTTTATGGAGATTATTCTCTTCCCCATTGATTACCAGGGTCCCTTTGTTGAAAATCAGTCAACCATATATTCAGGACTGCCCAGTCCATTCCACTGACCTACTTGTTTATTACTATGTTATTACTGTACTATTATAATAACTGTGTATTAAATCTTGAAATCAGATAGGATTTCAACTTTGTTCATCTTTCTTAAAATTATTTTGACTAAACTAGGTCTTTGGTCTTTGCATTTTTGAATAAATCTTAGAATTAAAAAAAAATTAAGCCTGATACTTTTATTGTAACTACAATGCATCAATAAGTCAGTTTTGGGAGAACTGAAATCCTATATCAACTCTTCCAAACAGTGAACACGATGCATCTTTTTATTTTTTAAAAAAATTTCTCTCCTTAACATAAAGCATTGATAAGGAGATGGGACTGTTAATTACCACGATTTAATCAGCATATATTGTATCTATTAAAATATCACGGTGTATCCCAGAAATATGTACAATTATTACATTTTAATCAAAAATTTTTGAAAAGTTTTTGAGGGGATTTCTTTAATTTGTACAAACAATGCTTGGTAGTTTCTATATAGAAGTCATACAGTTTGTTATATTTACTGTTGTATTTATTCTTATAGTTATTTGTTATGTAATTATAAAAGACTGTCAGCACAAGGTTGAACAAGTGGTGGTGATGTCCTTGCCTGGCACTTGATCTATAAAGAGAATATAATTAAACTTCCACCATTATTATGATCTAAGTGGTAGGCTTTTATATAGAATCCCTAACACATTGAGGAAAGCATCTTCTAGTCCAAGTTTTCTGAGATGTTTGGGTTTTTTTAATCATAAATAAGTTTTGAATTTTGCCAAGCATGTTTTCTGTATCCATAGAGAAAATCATATGGTTTTTATCCTTTATCTTGTTAATATGTTAAATGTCATTGCTTGATTTCTTTTTTAACATTGACCCAATCTTATATTCCTGAAATAAAAACTCCTGGGACATATTATACTGATTTGTTGCATATTGTTAGATTCAAAACCCTAATATTTGCAAAGAATTTTTGTATCTCTGATCATTATGGTATATTTTATAGGATGCTTTAGGGATAACATGTAGGATATCTGACACTGAGGAATTTCCTAGAACATGGAATTTTCAGTGCTAAAACTGGTGTAGTCAAACACAAAATCAGAGAGTTGGTCACCCTAGATATTAACTCTAGATACTAGTCTCTTACTTCATAATATCTTTGTCTGGTTTTGGTATCAAGACAATGTTGGACTTCTAAGTCAGAATGTCTTCTTCCACTTCTCTTTTATGAAACATTTTATAGAATTGGTAAAATTTATTCCTTGATATTTTGATGGAATTTGCTGGAAAAACCACTTATACTCTGATGGTTCTTTTCTGACAAATGTTTGATATCTAATTCAAATGTTATAGTTGATGTAGAGCTGTTTATATTTTCTATATCTTCTTATTCCATTTGGAGTAACATGTGAATGGGAGACAGAATGATGGGTTCCCTCAAAATAACAACACCCTAATAATCCCCAGTACCTATGAATATGTTATGTTACATTGAAAAGGGGAATCAAGTTGTCCTGCCAGAGCAAAAGGCAGGCATGTTTATCATCAAATACAATCAACATAATGTTTCCCTCCTGAGTAAAGTCATATAGGCTATCATCCATTATAAAAGATCCATGTTTCCCAAACCTGAGGTTCTTGTGTAATACAACCACAGCTTGCTCACATGTCATCTGGCCTTCGTTTTTTTACTCTGTGGGAGCTGGGACTCAAGGAATCAGCATGAATACTAACTAATACTATGACTACTGCTTTTGTGGTATATAATTAAGTCCTTTATCTCTGGCCCAGGAGTCTCATGTCTTCTGCCAGCATTCATGAAACTGTGGCAGCTAATTCATTAGCTTGCAAATAAGAAACAAACCTGAAAATTTTCACAGCACTGACAGGCTTTTCTTTTTATCAATATAAACATTTAAAGCTATCAATTTACCTATATGTGTTGCTTTAGCTACATCAAATATTTATTTTAATTAGTAGACTTTAGTTCCATCTATTTTCTAATTTTTTCTAATTTTCCCTGTTACTTTTTGACCTGTGAGTTATCTAGAAATTTGTTGTTTACTTTTTAACAATCGGACTATTTCCTATGTATATAGTCCTATTACTGGTTGCTAATTTAATTTTATTAAGGTCATAAAAGACTCTATTGGACTGAAGTCATTTTTTATTTGTTGAGACTGATTTTATTGCACAAAATACAATCTATATTAGTGAATGTTCCATGTGTACTTGAAAGAAATGAGGATTTTTTTTGTTGGGCATGATGTTTTGAGTTTCAACTATATACAGTTGGCTTACAGTGTCATTCGTGTTTATAATATAAATTATTTCTTTCCATATATATTGCCAATTATTTAGAAGTATTCAATGCTGCAATCATAATTTGGATTTATTTAGTTCCTTTTTCTAATTCCGTGATTTTTTTTCCCCTTTCAGGTAGTTTTATGATTAGGCTCATATACATTTGCAAATGTTAGATTTTCTTGAAAAATTTACAGTTTCATCACTATGAAACATTCTTAATTGCTGGCAATATTCTTTATATTAAATAGTTAATGTGACTTTTCATACTTCAGAGTTTGCATGGTATTTTATTCCCATCCTCTTACTTTTTAACTATGTGTATTCATATTTAAAATGTGTTTCTTGAAGATAGCACATTATTGCATCTTGCTCTTTTATGTCTTGTGACTTGTTTTTTGTTTAGTTGAAGTAGTCATACCATATGTATCTAATTCAATTATCAATATGCTTAAGTTTGCATATGCCATCTTTTTATTTATTTCTGTGTCCCATCTGATTTATGTCCCTTTTCTCTTTCTTTTTCTGCCTTTTTTTGGAGGGCAGGGGTAATTTAGTATCTTTAGTGTTACATTTTAACCCTTCCAATTGCTTAAATTTTAATAGTTGCTCTAAGATGTAAGTTTTTTATTGGTTTGTTTGATTTTTGTTTTTGTAGTCCTGATAATAAGAGCCAGGGCTTTGCACATGCTAGGCAACTGCTTTACCACTGAGCCAAATACTCAGCCCCTAGAATATAAGTCTTTATCTTAATATGTTACAGTGTATATTTGAAAAAATATTATTTCATGTTTAATGTAATAATCTTGCAATGGCATATTTCCATTTCTTCATTCCTGTCCATTGTGTCTATTGCTAAGCAATTGAATCCCCAGGTGTTCAACAAGGTCACTCCATTGTGACTGACAGAACTAGAATGTCTCCCAATTTTGTATAAGCTTTGAGATTGTTCCATTTATTCTCCTGAGTAGTTTTTGGTTGTGTTGTGTTTTTTGCCTGATCTCATGAATTCTTACCCTTTATAAGTTAAGCCAAATATTTGAGGAAACTTCTATGTAGTTTTAGGTTTGAAAAGTGACCACCTAAGACACAAAATTGTATCTGCAGTGGATCTAGGGTCTATGGGGTAAAAAATATATCAAATGATAGGCCGATACTGGAATCACCATTCAGGAGGTCTGGTTTTTAGAATGTGTACCGAGTGCCAGAAACCAAAATTCAAAGCCATGGCTATTCATGAGCGTCTGCTTTTAATTTTGAAGTTCAGTCTTGGCCACTCAAGGGTGAATCTAGAGACTTAAATCACATCAACAGGTCATGAGCCCCAACTGACCCAAGATCTATACTAAATGCCACAGGCATTGACTTGAATAAATTGTAGTCTTTGCACCAAGTAGAAGGAGAAAAGCACACCTACAGTGAACAAACATGTAGGTGAAATTATGTGATCACTGATGCCAGGAGGGGTATTAATAAAGCCTTAGCAAAGTACAAATATCTGAACCTTTTGTTTTGATTGAGCAAGGGAGCTAGAGATGGCTTTTCAGAACAGGAAGCCTTTGAGGAAGGATTTGATGAATCAACAGACATTTTCAAAGGACAAAGGTAAAAGGTATTTCAAACTGAAGAAATATCATGAAAAGAGGCACAGAAGCATGAATGTATGTGAGGTTTTCTGTCTCTGCATTCAGGTGTAAGTACAGAGTGGAAGGATTCTGAAATGAGAAGAGAAGGGTAAGCAGCAGCTCTATCATGAAGGGCCTTGAACTCCAGGCTCAATGGCTTCAACTTTATTTTTGAAAAAGCAGGAAGATTTTTTTTTTTTTGTCAAAAGCATCATTTGTATTCTTTAGTGATAATCCTGGAATATAAGAAGTGTATGGTCTGAAGGATCCCAGGTGGAGGACATTGGTGCTCCAGAGAGGGAGCACAGACAGACACAGCTTAGGAAGGGCAAGGAATGAAGACAGCCCCAGGAGAAGCAGGATCCACAGCAAAGGCACACAAGGCCCCTTCAGCCAAGACCATAGCTAGGCCCCGAGTCCCACAGAGGCTCCGGGGAAAGCTGGAATCTCAGATCCTCTGTCTACTCAGACCAGCTTTTGTGATGGACTTATCTCATTTTTTGATTATTTGGTATATGAATTAAATAAATCTGCTCAATTACCATATTTTCTTTGTGTAAAAAACTAAAGTAATAAGATATAACAAATAACTTTACTAAGTCAAATGGAAAGAGCAGAGAGTTAGCAGACATGTAAATCAGAACTTCATCCCCTTCTCAACTTTTACTCCCCACCTCATGAATCCCTTGCGGAAAAAATGCAAAGAGGAAATGTCTGTCCTTCAGGAGTAGGGTACAGATGAGATGAGACACTTTATGGGTTTCCAACCTATTCTATGGCCCATCCCAGATCTACTCATCTCTGCTCACATCCAGCTAAGGTTCACACTATATCCATGGACACAAAGGTCCCCTGGCGGCCACCCCTCAGGGTGCCTACCAATACCAATCATTGAGGTGTGTACTCTATAGCAAGGGCCAGGCCTTGGCATGATTTATCTTGTGCCTGCTCAATAAGAGCTGCTAAGGCTGCAACGTCTAGAACCAGCTAACCCAACCTGAGGAGTCTCTGACCTTCTCCAGTGACTGTCTGGAAAGGAGCTAAATAACTCAACCTGAAATTTGGAGAATGCTCTTGAGATGGATTTTTGTCCTTTATTCCTAAGAAAGAAGAAAATGGACCAAGTCACAGTGGTTCTTTAGGTCTTTCTGAGATTTCCCACATGACCAGGCAGCCTATTTGTACTTTCTTGAGAAACTGTGGACATCAAGTAAATGGTCATCTTATATTTGTTTTTCTTCTTCCTTAGTCTCATTTCCCTGTTTTCTCTTTTATTCTTGTGTGTCTCACATGAGCTTCCACTTTGCTCCTGAAATCCAAGATTAATTTACAGGACTGAGGCTAGGTGCACATCATATGTCCAATTAATGTCTTTTCTTACTTCTTAACAATGTGTTTCCTTCTTATACTTCATAGATTCTTGTGAGATTCAATTAAGATAATACAAAAGAATGAGGTTGTAACTTGGTGGTAGTGTTCTACCCTAGCATGCATGAGGAGCTGGGTTTGGTCCCACTGGGGAAAAAAAAACTTGAGGTAATACATGGAAAATCATTTTGTGAAGTCCTCTTGTGAACAGCAACTATACTGTGTGGATGTTGAGCCCCATTACAAATTAATTAACACAGTTGGGCTAGCCAATCAAGTGATTTTTTTTTTACAGGATAAACAGACACACTTGTCCCTATTAAATTCAGAGGAATGATTGATAGCCCAGCCCTTGTACCACCTGGGCTACCTTGAGAAGTGGTTTCTCTTCTCTGAGCCCCAGTTTCGTCATTTCTAAAATGGGAATTACAATATCTAATTCCTTTCACTGTTAGGAAGTTTTCATAAAATCATGCATTTGCTCTGTAAACTCTTAAGAACTATGGGAACAAAAAAGATCATTATAATTAGCAGCAAGGAAGAAGCTCAATAAATACTTCTTGAATAAACATCTCCTTGTGAAATACAGAAAAATTATTCAAAGAATGTCCAGGGTCTTGATATAAGTGGGCCTGCACCTTGATTCTTAGTATATAAACACCCCTGAGCAAGAGAGTAGGAATTGGAAGTCTTATTCTTACTAACTGTATTAGTCATTATTGCTCTTAGTATTACAGATGCAGCCCTAATATAAGGTAGGAATAACCTATTTGTAGGGTGTGGTAAAATATAATAGATCTATTTATTTAGCTGGAGTATGTTGTCAATCACCTCAGGGATTTATACTTTTTAAAAAATATTTTTTAGTGATAGATGGACACAATATCTTTATTTTATTTATTTTTTGTAATGTGGTGCTGAGGATTGAACCCAGTGCCTCACTTGTGCAAGGCGAGCATTCTGCCACTGCTGAGCCCCAGCCCCAGCCCAGGATTTATACTTATCATAACTTGTATTTGTTGGTTTTATACTTTATGTGTCATGTATATCAATATAGTATTTTATGTGCCCAACAATACTTTGAGGTAGGTATGATTTTCTCATTTCCAGCTAAAGAAACTGAGATTTAGGGAAGTTTGGTGACTTGACTCTGATGCCAAAGATAACAGCTTTGTGGAACCAATATTTGAAACAAGATCTATCTCATCCCCAAATCTGTGTTTGTTCCTCTCTACCAGACTACATCTGAAAGTAGTGCCCTCTCTCTTATAATTGTCTATACCTTTTCAAATTTGATTCTTCAAACTCCATTTGATGGAAAACTGGATTCCTAGAACCTAAAGATAACTACAAAACTAAAATTGAAATGACACATTGATTAACTGTCAACTAGTGGCTCTCAAGGAAAAAAAGCATCATCTTATAGTGTCTACCCATTTCTGTGGTGTAAATTTGCCCACCATGGCCAATTTATTCTGATTTTTTTTCTAAAGAACTGGTATTAAGAGAATCTAGATATTCAGGAGCTGTGGCTAAATCCTGGACATTTTTTTCTCCAACTACAGAAGAAATGAAGTCAGTGAATAGAATGTTCTCAAAGCTGCATTTTCCTGTGAACTTTTCTTTCTTAAACTTACGGCAGCTGCTATGTCCTGTATAGGTGCCAAATAAGTCTACAGGTGTAAAGGAAAATATGGAAAAGGATGATCATATTGTCCTTGGCTGTTTCTGTTTGATCTATGGCTGTGATTTTTCTACTGTTTGCTGATTATATTGAAGGACCCAGAAGCTTGGAATCCTAATCGCCATATGAACACTGGTGATTTCCCCAGCCACCCCAATGGCTTCATGAAGGAAAAAGAGAATGGCGAATAAGGACTGTGCTTGGAATATTACATTCTGAGATGGACAGATCTGAATCTAACAAAAGGGATCTACACAAAAGAGTTCAAAGGTAACTTGTTTCTGAGTGCAGTGGCACACTACTGTAATCCCAGATACTCAGGAGGTCAAGGCAGGAAGAAAGCAAGTACAAAGCCAGTCTAGGCAACTCAAAACTAAAAAGGTAGAATGCTCCTGGGTTCAATCCCCAGTACCCCATTTCCCCAATAAAGATAACTTGTGTTAGGTGGGATAGCGTGTCCAGAATGAGGGAATCAAATGATGTCCAATGCTGGTTTCCCAATGCAGATTCTGCAAGTGGCCGCCTATATAGCCAAGTCACATTTTTAAGTGATCTGAGCAAAATGATCCATACCCAGAACAGCATAATCAGGAAAGGAAAAAAATTAGTAATTTATTATGGGCCAAGTGTGGTACTCAGCATTTGCCTTACCTCATTGATATCCCCATGATACTGATGAAAACCTGAGACACAGAAAAATGACTTAGCCAGAAACACATGCAGATTTCCCCCATGCATGTCTGTCTCTCTAATATTTCCATTGTATTATGCTTCCTTTCAGATGACAAGAAAGTGAGGAATCAGTAAGTCAAGTCACTGAAGGCATGATTCACACACTGGGGTTGGCCATCCCAGGAGAGGTGATTTTTGCATGGAGGGGCCCATCCCACCTTGAAGATGCCGCGAGCTCATGGGTTGTGATTCCTCATTATTTCTATGATTTAAGGGAAAGGAAACCAGCATCACTGAAGCTCCCCTCTGTGCCAGGTAATATGCCAAACTTTCATCATCTGTCATTACTTTTAATCCTTACAACACCCAACTCACCTTGCCAGAGAGGCAACAGGGAAACCCCTCTTATCTCTGTACCTACACATATAAGTTTATGTGAATTGCAATCAATATTTGCAATGTTTCTATGGCAAATACTGAACAAAGAGAATTAGACATGGAAGCAACAGTCCTGGTCACCAGATTTCCCAAATGACCTGTCTTCTGGCTCATGTTCAACAAAGGGCCATTCCCTCTTCCAAGAAAACATCAGCTAAACCCAGGGGGCAGGAAGGAGAGAGAGAGAGAGACACTCCAGAATGCAAGGATCATTTTTTCCTAGCCTGGGGGATGGAGATGTTGAAGCGCTGTCTTTGTTTTTGGTTTTAGGATTAGTATTTTATTTTTGTTTGCGTGTCAATTAATTAAGCACCAGAGACAGAAGTCATCTTCCCCATCAAGGCAGGTCACGCTCTGATAAAACTGGGCATGAAAGAATACAAAGTCATGGATTCCCAAGGTGATTCTGCTCTCTAGAGGGTCAGCAGCCACTCAGCCTGGTTCCTCTTCCTGTCTTTATTATGGACTCTCCTACTGGCAATGGGCCTGGTGTCCCACTGGGACCAAAATGGAGGGAGAGTGTCTGTGCTGAGTACCTCTGTCAAAATGTGCAGAGTCATGTGGCAGCAGAGAAAAGGAGAGAGAGAGAAGGAGGAGGGTGTAGAAAGAGAGACCAAAAAGAAAGTGTTGGAAGACAGGGAGAGAGAAGAATCTGATGCTAGGGAGAGAGTCACAAGGGAAGGGAAGGGAAAGGGAAGGGGAAGAGGAGGAGTCGACCACCTAGGGAGGTGAGTTCCCCAGACAGGCCAGGCATGGAAATCAAGATAAGGGGGAAGCTAGTTAGAAGAGAATGAGAAGAGGAGCCATGGAGGAGAGCCATGGCCCTGGAAGATAAAGACAGCCCTGCAGGAAATTTAGAATGCAAATTAGTGAAGATGAGAAGGGTCGTGTCTGAGTGCCTGTCACAGGCTCTGTCTCAATTCCTTGTTGCTCTAGCCCCACCTGCTAGAGAAAATGAGACACAGGAAGGTGCAAAATCACACTGCACGGAACCAGAGTCGACAGCCAGTGCACACTCACTGCGAGCCCACCCAAAGCACCCAACCCATGCAAATCTAGCTCTTTGGAGGGGCCATGGCTCAGCCCTCCTGCCCACCCTGCCCAGTGAGCCGGTCTTTCTGCCGTGGACGAGATAGACCTATCTCTAAAGGTAGTATGAATGAATCCTCCAAGGATCTCACTTCCTGTCATCTTCCCAAAGTTCTTGCCTTTGCCATTTAAACGAAGACCCTGATGACAAAGCACAGCAAGCAAGCCACAGGCACACAGTGCTTATTCTCATTGGCACCTAAGCTGTCAAGTGCCGTCTAGTCAAAGCAACAAGTCTAGTCAGGCTGGTCAGTGCTCTGCCTTGGTTTTTGTCCTTGGCTCAGGAAGTCATTCTATGTAAGTTGGGGAGCCCCTTTGCCCATGCAAGGAGGAGAGGCTGCTTCTCAGGCTCCTCATTTTATTGAGCTCCTACTAAGTTCCCTGGGCATATTCTAATTTAAAACTCAGAAGTTCCTTGTGAGGTACTCACTGTTGTCATCTACACTTTCAGGTGAGACGTGAAGGCTTGGAGAGTCCAAATGACCTTCCCAGAAGGTTTGTGGGCATCCAGATGCATTGCCCCTCCCCCCACCTTGTGCTAAATGGGCAAAGCACTATAGATAAGGAAAGCGTTCTATTTGCCAAGCAGATTCTAGAGAATGGAAACAGAAAAGAATTTTGTTCCTCCTGACCACTCTCCATGAACAGGCCTCACTGAGAAGCTCTTTCTCTAACTCTTGGGAGGGGAGACTAGGATTGGTTCCATAACTTTTCCAGGCATTCCTGGATATAAGCCTTCCAGTTACTTTGGTTTACAAAAACAGTCTTATTTGAATAATTTAAAATTCCTATCTACGATAATAATCAACAGGACAGCTGAGTCCAGTGTAAAACCTCTCTTCTCTACCTGTAGTTCAGGCCACTATAGGGACAGGGGGCAGGGGCAAGGTGCCATTCTGGCATCAGGCAAAGGGACTTTAGTCATATCATTTCTACAGCAGTGAAAAATCAACACAAGCCTCACAGGGAAGGCACACACTGAGCCCACCAAAGGACATCCTTGAAGCCACTCTGATTGATTGAGGCCTCTATTATGATGCCAGCAGTCTTTCAGCATGTTCTGCACAACGACACCTGGCTTTAAGATCTACAGGAGTTTATTCCCCTCCAACACAAAGACCAAAGCTGCCACTTTTACACCTATCCTAGAAGCAGTGAGAGTACAAGAAAAGGTCAGCTTTGTAAATTTGATATTCATAACTGCAACACTGAACTATTATCCATTTGGCAAGTATTTCTTTATTCTACTGAATGTAAATCAAAGCTCATGACCTGGCATGAAAGCTGGCATATACCTTCATAGACAGACCTACATACGGGTCACTCTGTTCAGGACTCAGAGGATGAAGGTAATTTTCTCACTAACTCTCAGGAGGGGAGGCAGGCATTGGCTGTGCTCATCCTGGCATTTTTCAGGGAAGAGTATTCTAGCCAACGGTCGCACTCTCAGAGGGGTGGGGGTAGAAGGCATGCCTGTCAATCATCAAGCCATCTTAGCTGAAGAAGGTCTCTTAAAATCACCCATCCAACCCCTCTTGCTCCAATGTCATGCTTAGCTAGTGACATTCTGATTATTTACTTATGCATCACTTTCTTTCTTAACAGCCAACAAAAAAACCTTAAAGGAGCACAATGATGTGTTTTATTCTGCTTTGCCAGTTTAGGTAAGCCGGAACTAGATTTCCCAGAATCTCTTTCACTGGGTATATGGTTCCAGGAGAAATGCCACCAAAAGAGCGACTTGCAGGGGATATGGCAGGCCAAGGTGAAGCAGAAGCTGTCACATTCAGAAGTCAGCCCTGATCAGATACAATGGCTGACAGGCAAAGCACAGAGGTGCCCCGAGTTCCCACTCGGCTCGCAGTCCTTGCCTCAGCACCCACCTCATATTCTGCATGTCATGGTCCAGGCTCGCTGCAGATGTCTGGCTGCAGACCCACAGAGGAGGTGGCCACACCGAGGCAAGAGCCACCTCACCCCACCACACCCACAGCACGTGTAAGGCCGCCGAGGCAGCCGGCCAGAGAACACAGAGTGTCACGACTGGAGAAAATCGTAAAATTCCAAAGTTATGACAGCACAAAGAAAAGAGCCATTCTGTATCAGAGCACAGTCTGCAGTAGATACTTTCTCAGAGCACTGGGAGAAAACAGAGCTCACAAACAGGACAACAGGCAGAATGCGTATTGCCCTTGAAATTTGTATGTTGAAATCCTAATCCCCAATGTGACGGTATGAGGGGAGAGCTTTGCAAAATGATTAGGCCACGAGGGTGGAACTCTCAGAAGGGGATTTGTGCCCTTTTAAAGAGACCCCAGAGAGATGCTCCTTCTCTTCTGCCATTTGAGCACACAGCAAGGAGGCGCCATCTAGGAACCAGAAAGGAAGCGGGGTCTCAGCAGACATCAGTTCTGCCGGTATCTTCATCTTGGACTTCCCGGTCTTCAGAACTGCTAGAAATAAGTTTCTGTTGCTCCTAATCCACCCAGGCTATGGCCTTTGGCTATGGAAACCCAAATGCCCTGCCAGGTGCTGTGGCACTCTCCTGTAATCCCAGCAACTCAGGAGGCTAAGACAGGAGGATTGTGGGTTCAAAGTCAGCCTCAGCAACTTAGTGAAGCCCTGAGCGACTGAGCAAGACCCTGTCTTAAAATTAAAAAATAAAATAAAAATGGTTGGGGATGTAGCTCAGTGATTAAGGATGTGGGTTCAATTCCCAATACCAACAACAAAAAAACCCCAAATGGACTAAGACAAACACTATTCATAACTGATCTAGTATTTAGAGTACATTGTGAGCAGAGGCATTATTAGCAAGCTGACAGTTTTCAAAAGCTAGTAATAAAAATCCTAATATAAAGGTGGTATGGTCTCCAGGTAATAGGAGCTATGAGCTCCGCAGGAAAAGGACAACCAGCTTCCCATGACAAAGACGTAAAGCTGCACACCTGTATAACTTATAAAAACACACAGTCTTACCTGATTAAGGCTTTTTACAAAGCCCTTACTAAGGACAAATTCAGAAAATAGTATTTTTTCATGATTTTTAAAAATACGCATGCGTCTGCTGTGTGTATGATGAAGCGTGGTACCGTGACTGCATGCACGCATTCTGGGTTAGCTTTCCTGGGTCCAAATCCTGGTTCTGCTACTTATGAGCTGGGGGCCGGGGGTAGCTCAAATGCTCCCTGCCTCAGTTTTCTCACCTTTAAGATGATGATAATGATAGTGCATATCTTATAGGGATGTTTTGAAGATTATTAAATAAAGATTATAGGATCCCATTGTTTTGGACTAAAGCCCTACATTGGGCTTCAAAAGACTAGACTAAAAATCAAATGGAGTCACTCATACTTAAAGTTCCATGTCACCAAGCTGAAACTAAGTTGTTTTCTGGCCTTTAGAGAAATCAGGAGAGATAATAGCCAAGTTTCCCAACAAGCCAGTTTCTGCCTTCATCTTTACAAAAAGTGACCCGATGTTCACCAATCAGTTATTTTTCTGTTGTTCTCTCCCTGTCCCCACCTTACAAGGAAAGTATCTTTAAAATAACTCATCTGTTGTTTGTTCTTTCTTTCTTGTTCTTCCAGCCCTTCTCTACCAAACCAACCTCTTATACTTAGATCATTGGAACATTTATTCTATTTTATGGAATGGAATGCTGCTCGATTGTAGAATCACAAATAAAGCCAATTAAGACCTTTAAATTTATTGTGATTTTGTCTTTTGACAGGAAGAAAGGAGTCAATATTTGTAAAGCCCTTGGGAAAGCTCTTGGCATATACCAATTGCTATATAGGTGTTTGTTCTAAGCAAACCTTTTTCCATTTTTGTTCCACAGTGAGAATTCAACCTTCCTCATAAAAAGCTTTCTATGGCTTCCTAGTTCTTCATCCACACATTTAAGAATTAATATAAAGAGATACAGTCTTTCCAGCATGTGTACTCAGGGGTATGCTGCTAAGAGGAAGCAAAGCCAGGAGACCAATATCCCTACAAAATTCTATTTTACATAAGTTGATTCCTGACCTTGGTTGGACTTAAGGTCAAGTGGAACCACTGAGTTCCTCCAGATAATGTCTCTGGATGTTCTTCCAGGACCAGCTTTGAAAGACCTCTGCCTTTCCATTGCCCTTTGGGTTCCACTTCTGGGAATGGCAAGGTGGTGGGCATTGCTGAGGTGGTACTGCCACTCACTGTCAATCCCGCAGCCTGTTTCCTGGGAATCCTGGCCAGTGAATCAGCTTTGCCCTTCCTGCGGGAGAGTTAAGGGATAATGCACCTCTTGGCTTGGGGCTCTGTATTTTCCCTTGATGGTCCTTTCTTTGCTGCTTTTCCCACCAGTGGTTGGGAGATGATCTTCCCAAACCATAGCAATGCCGGTTCTGTTAGGTCCTGCACAGAGGTGGGTAGACAGTAACGAATGCCGTGGGGACACACCCCTTAGCACACTGCTGACCATGGGCTTGTATGCCCCGGTGACCTTGTTACAGAAAAGCAACTGGAGGACCATTCGTGACCACTTCAATTTTACACATCTGCTAAGCTCACACACTGTCGTATACTTGTTTGCAAGTGTAAGATGCCGCCGCCTGACACCACTCTCTTCAGCCAAGAATTTACTGCTCACCTTCTCTGGCTTCAGCTGCCCACAGACACATGGAGATGCACAAAGACAGATGAGCCACTTGTCAAATGTTGTAAGGAAGATGCTCAGGATAACAGGAAGTGGAAGAAGGCACCCTCTGCTGGGATCAGGGGACACTCTGTAAGCAGGGGCAGTGGCTGAAAGTGCCTGAGGGGCTGCTGAGGAGATTTCCAGGAACTGGTGAATCTGCCTCTCCCACGAGGAGGCCTTGGCTGAGACAAAGATGGAGTCACCTACCATTGGAATGAGAGGAATTAAAGTCCTCAACCAGAACCAGTGGAAACGACAACATAAAATGGTCTGGGTTTGTCCAACTCCAGAACATCTCTCCAAGATACCTGTGGAGTGAATTCTGGCATGCTTGAGCATGGATAGGGGCTGAGCTCATGGAGAGGCCCTGCAGGGAATTTCATGGCTTTTCAGGAGACCAGCTCTGGACAGAGGGTAGCCTGTCAGCCCTTTTCCCAAGTCATTGATAATGGCAGTGACTCACCATGCCCATGCGTCAGCCATCTCTTTTCCACGTCCTCCACCACTTGATAACATGCTATTGGACACACACAGTTTGGCCTCAGACTTCAGGATGTGACAGGAACCTCTGCACCTTGGTCTCTGCGCTCTGGATGAAGCTCAGAGCTCAGTTGCCCCCAAAAGTTCAGGAATGAGAACAACCTCACTACTCCAGGCAGCCCTCTGAAAACTAATTCCTTGTCACAGGAAAAAAGAAGCACAGGCTCAGCTTCCCTCAAGGTCTGTCCTCCCACTCTCCCTGCCAGGCTAGGAGGGGTAGGAAATTCGGTCATCCATTCCTGGATCCCTAGGGTTCAATAGGAGATGCTCGATGGATCTAGGGTAGGAAACTCTTTACTATTGGTAACAGAAGAATCAGGAATGATGCAAATTCTATACTTCACAGATGTGAGGGTGGCGGTGAAGAATCAGTCTCCCTCCCCGGTAGGAAGCCTTCTTTACGGAAAGATTTTGGGGGGACAACACTTGCAGTATGCAATACTTAACACAGAACCTTCGGGGAATATGAGTATAAACACCTGCTTTTCCAAGGACATAAAATAGCTTTTAGAATGACTCAAGGGCTCCTTTCTGTGCATATTTCTCTCCATAGGGTACTTTCTAAATGAGATGCTGAATCCAGGTCCAGAAATTCTATCATGTGAGTTGACCAACTTTTTTTTTTTTATTATTTTCTTCTCCCATCCGCCCTGATTGAAGTTGAAACATTCCAAAGAAAGTCATTTTCCAAAACTTACACTTCTCTAGAGAGGCAGAAAATAGCTTGCTTTCAAATCCACTGTAAAGATTTCACTTAAAAAAAATAAAATAAAATAAAATGGAACCAAACGCTCCTGGCGTCTAATCTGACTACAAATTGAAAGCTATACCAGTGTTTACATGGTTTTGGGTTTTATTAGCAAAGAGTTGCCTGGCATTAATAATATGATGTTTAGCTGGACTAGAATTCCAACCCTCCATCTTTCCAGACTCTGGGGAAATGAGAACACCCTGTTCAGGCTCATTCAAGGAGGAGGTGCTTGATGTGGGACCCAAATGAGAACCACAGCTGCCATAAATTGACATCATAAATTTACATATATAAGACCTAGGTGGTTTCCCCTAACCCCTGGTGCATATAGATAGCACCAGTCCCACTATACAAGCGAGGGAACCGAGTCTCAGATGGATTGAGCTCCTTTCCTAAGAAGACACAGGCAGTTAAGCAAAGGAAACAAGAACTCACATCTGAGCTTAACTCCGTTCATTTTTCAACCCCCACCACAAACAATTATCTAGTTCCAAAGTCAACAATTGAAAGCCCCAAATGTCACTGGACTCTACATGCCAGGTGAACACCCCAAGGTAAGATATTTTTGAAGGGCACGTATAGATGCTTTTTCTCACAGTCACCCCAAGATCATCTTCCTTGGAGTATGGAAATGGTCTGTCATCAAGAGAAAAAAGTACTTACATTTTTCATAAAAATTATTTAAGAGAGAGGTGATTCATTTGGATTAACAAAATTGGGGGAGAAATAATTTGGAATTTCTTTTCCCTTCCTCTTAATCTCAATGGGAGTTTAGTAAATGTCATATAGCCAGCCTCAAAGGGCATAACCTTTCTTTGGAAATTTCCTAGGGACACTCCTGGGGGACAGTGAGAAGTCAGAACTGGTTCACAGTGTCGCATGGAGAACTTCTGCAATCGGGTGAGGGTGGACTGTTTCTTATAAGGACCACCTTGCAGAGATCCCCCAAACTAGAGTTTGGTGAACTTGGTTATTTAGCAGGAGTGGCCTTGATGAACTTTAAAAAAAAAAAAGTGAATATGGAATATTGGAACCACACCTAAGAAGTTTCCAGAAATGAGAGATGCACACAGGGGATTAGGAACCAATAAATCAAGGAAGTAGATAGCAAGAGGAAGACAGGCGAGAAGAAACAAGAGCTTGTTGTGAATGAGGACAGGGCTGTGGTGTGGGTATCTGTCTGCTTGTTTCAGAGGCCTCAGTGAGGAAAGAATCAAACAAACAAAATAGAATCCTGCTGAAGCATCTAGGTCTCTTCCCAAAACCCTGACCTCCATAATTTGAAAAAGAAAGAAAATCCTCCACAGGGGAAAGTTAAAAACACAGCATTGTTCTTTGCTGGGCTGGTCAGGCAAGGCCATTATGGAGAGAAATCTCCCCACATGCACGCACTCAGATATGCCCAGTCTGGTGAGCACATCAGCTCTGAACAGGCCAGCCTTAGGCTCCATGCCCACATGTGTGGAAACCATGTACTGAAAGCAGGACCAAAGGGACACTACGTATCAGAGATATTGTGCTGTGCACACAAAGACTCCAGGAGGGTGTGTTCCAACAGCACGGGGCCTGCAGACGGCGGGCAGAAGCTGGTCTGCCATGCCGTACCAAGCCTGGGCTCTCCAATTTCATCATTTCTGGCTCAAAGTGAGCCTGCAATTTTCATTTCTTTATGGGCTTAAGTAATCTATTGCAAATGGCACTAGCAGGCTGTAATGCATTCTTGCTGAGGAAACTGTTCTTTCTCTTCAGCAGCTTGCTGGTTGAAGAGTTGCTGGGCTGGGTGACTGTTTTACATTAACTATAATGGTGTTTACATTGGATGCACCGATGTTTAAATCACTGGACATATTTGTTATTAGTAGGAAGGCAGTGGCATTGTTTAGCCCGAGTATCTGGGTGGGTGTTGGGGGTGTGTGGAGGGGGCTTCTATTAGTATTGATAATATTTTACAAGAGATCTTGCAGGAATGTTTATAATAATAGCAGTGCTGTTTATCTTACCAGGATTATGTTGAAGCAACTTTAATTGTATTCATATTAAACATATCAATGTTAGAACTGATGTAATATGTTTAGCATTAATATGAAGGTTGCTAAGTTGGGGGCTTTTGAGGTAGAATTAAAGGACCAGGAAGACAATGGGACATATGGAAAGCATTTGGGGGTTTCTGTTCTTGTCTAACAAGAAGGATTAGTGCATTTGCCGGAGTACAGCGTAAGATGTACGGTGGGCTTGCAGGCTACCATCTGCTTCCCTTACTATGGAGCTCTCCTGGCTGGTGCATCGGCTCTTGAGTCCCTGTGTTCTCACAAGCTCCACCAAAGCCCAAATGTCAGGGATACTTCAGATGCTTTGCAGCTGGCTGTGGCACCCAGAGATGTTTCAAAATGGATTTTGTAATGGCTTATAAAAGTCCCACATTGTGCACGGACGGTTATTGAGTGTGATATAGTGTGCAGAAGAATGTTCCAAATTCCCTCCGTGCTGTATCCATCAATCTGGCTCTATTAGGGTTGGCAGGATAATGGCTGGAGTGAGGCTCTGGACTTTATCTCCAGCTGAAAGAAGCATCCTAATTATCTACTCATCAGAGCAAACTCCACTCCTGGCTCCAGGAGATCGCTGCCAGCTCAGGCCCAGAAATTCCAAATCCTCACACTCACCCGCCAGGCTCATGGAGGCTGAGATGCAGGACTGTGTCCAGCCCAGCTGGAGAACATAGCCCCAGCGAATCCTGGAAATCGATCTGACTACCCAGCTGGAAGTGCTGCTCCCATTTAACCCATCCATGCTCAGCTTCCTGATCCTTTCCTTCCAGCCCAGTTCAGCTCTCCCTGGGTCTCAATGACTTCCTGAGGCCACATGGAAGAGACAGGGACCCAGAGTGGACAAATCAGAAGCCTGAGTTTTCTGTAACATGGGAATAATATCCACACCTCCTTCCTAAGGCTATTGGGAGAATGAAGTGAGGGACAACACCTCGTGGAGTAGCTGAACACACCAGGCACTCAATAATGGCTAAATTAGAAATTTTAGTGAGGCTGGGTGTGTTGGTGCAGTCCTGTAATTTTAGAGACTCGGAGGACTCAGGCAGGAGGATTGCAAGTTCCAGGCCAGCCTCAGCAACTTAGCAAGAGCCTGCAGAAAGAAAGAGAGAGAGAGAGAAAAGAGAGAGAGAGGAAGAAAGGAAGGAAGGAAGGAAGGAAGGAAGGAAGGAAGGAAGCAGGGAGGAAGGGAGGGAAGGAAAGGAGGAGGGAAGAGAGAGAGAGGGAGAAAGGGAGAGAGAGAGATGGAAGGAGGGAGGGAGGGAAGGAGGGGGGGGGAGGAAGGAAGAAAGAGCCAGCTGAGGGGAACACAAAAAATGTCTAGTAGGATACCAAGGCTTTATAGCATATGCATGACTTACTTGATGGAGGCAAGTCTGATGTCTTATAGAAACCCAGCTAATGGTTATTAAAAGCTTTCTTCTTTGCAAAACACTTCCCACTAATATTGTCCTGTATGCTTATATTATTACCTTTATTATTTTTATCTCCATTTTACTGACAAGGAAGCTAAGGCTCAGAAAAATGTCATGATTTGCCCATTTGCTCATGGATTACTTCCTGAACTCCTGCTGCCGGCCACTTGGACTATAAGAGGTAAAGGTCCCCATCCCACTGTGATTAACTGATCCCACTGTGGCTGAGGCAAGGGTGAACACACAGGTTCTCTGGCTCCATGGGCCTCTCCCTTCCTAAGCCACTATGCTTCCTCCCTTCCAGAATTCACCCAGTAGGTCTGCAGATGTAGGAGGGGCATGAGGTCGAGCACATACAAGACATGACTATAATTTAAGATGCAAAGAACTTAGCAGCCGTGAGGGACAGTGTAGTGGGGTTAGAGAAGAGGATGAGATAAAGGCCAGTTGGGAAGATGCAAAGGCTTCATGGAGGAGGTAGAATTTGAGCTGCATTTGGGAATTCAATAGGAATCGGAAGCAAGGCATTCTACATGCAGGAACATGGCGAGTGAAGGGGTAAGAGCAGGAAAGCAGGAGGAAAGTGTAGGGAAAGCAGGTAGTGTCTGCTGGACTCATGATATGCATAGAAAGGGATGGAATGGTTTCCTTAGAAAACTTGTAATGGAACCACCATTTGACCCAGCTATCCCACTCCTCGGTCTATACCCAAAAGAATTAAAAATAGCATGCTACAGTGACGCAGCCACATTAATGTTTATAGCAGCTGAAGTCACAATAGCTAAACTGTGGAACCAACCTAGATGCCCCTCAGTAGATGACTGAATAAAGAAACTGTGGTATATATACACAATGGAATATTACTCAGCAATAAAAGAGAATAAAATTATGGCCTTTGCAGGTAAATGGATGGAGTTGGAGAATATCATGCTAAGTGAAGTAAGCCAATCCCCAAAAAACCAAATGCCGAATGTTCTCTCTGATAAGAGGATGCCAATCCGTAATGTGGGGGAGGACACGGGAAGAATGGAGGAATTTTGGTCACAGGGGTGGGAGGTGGGAGGGGGCATGGGGACAGTAAAGATGGTGGAATAAAATGGACATCATAGCCCTAGCTTCATGTATGACTGCATATATGTTGTGATTCTACACCACATACAGAGAAATGAAAAGTTGTGCTCCATCTGGGTACAATGAATCAAAATGCATTCTGCTATCATGTATACCTAAGTAGAATAAATATATAAATAAATTTAATTTAAAAAAAAAGAAAGGGATGGAATGGTAGAGCCCACTAGTACTAATCCGTAGCAGATCAAGGCAAGACATGGAGCTAGACCTCGCCTTTTAAAAACGGGGAGCCAAGAAAGGTTTTAGAGCAGGAGTATGACATACATGATCAGAGTTGTTGTCAGAAGACTAAACTGACACCTTGAAGGAAGTAGATGGAAGGTGAAGGAAGGGTGGGTTGAATGATGTCATGGCCACCTAGGCAAAGGCAAGAAGGGCCTGCCCATGTGATCAGGAGAAAAGCGGCCAAGAGTCTGTGCTTAGAGGGATTAGAAAATAGAGCTGTGACCACATCTGACTGCTGTGTCTTCTGCTCCATGGAGTCCAGGAGGGGTATTGCAGCAGTTCCGAGAGAGGCAGAGGAGCTGGCCATGTGTCAGCAAGTTTCAGCCCAGGTGTGTTTCCCAAGCAAGCTGGTAGGTGGTGTCTCTGTAGCTCACCTTGAAAACATCCTTTGGAGGATATTTTAGTTTGTTAAGGCTACCATTAAAAGAAAAGAAACAAACAGACTGGATGACTTAAAAATTTACTTTCTCGTAGTTATTGAGCTTAGAAGTCTGAGATTGAGGTTCATTGGGGTTTATTTCTTCTGAGGCCTCTTTCCATAGCTTGTAGATGGTCGCTGTAAGAATCCGAAAGTGTGTATGCCCCAAAATGCATGTGTTGAAATTCTAACCCCAAAACTGATGGTATCTGGAGGTGGAGACTTTGAGAGGTGATTAGGTCTGAGGGTGGGGCCCTCATGAGTGGATCAGTGCCCATCTAGAAGAGGCTCCAGAGGGAAACTTTGCCCCTTTCAGCCTGTGAGGTCACAGCAATAAAGGCACTGTCCTTAAAGCAGGTCCCCAACCATACAAATCTACTGGTGTCTATCTTGGGCTGCCCAGACTCCAGAATGGGGTAAAGTAAATTTCTGTTGTTCCTAGCCACCTAAACTGTCTTAAGAGAGCCATCTTCTCCCTACATATTCACAGGATCCTCCTCTGTACTTGTTCATTGTCTGTTTCCACCTTTTATAATAAGGATGACCAGTCATGTTGTGTTAGGGCCCACCCTAATGGCTTTATTTTTAACTTGGGTTCCTCTTTTAATACTCGTCTTCAAACACAGTCACATTCTATGGAATTGGTGGCTAGGACTTCAATACATGAATTGGGGAGGGTCATCATTCAGACTGACAGAGGTGTTGAAGTTCCCCTCACACGTTTAGTTTCATGTAAACCCACCTCGTTAGAGTGAAATAAGGCAATGACCCAGGCTCTCCTTGGGGAACTCAGGAAGGACCCTTCATCTTCCAGATGGAAGAGTCAGTAGTAGATAGAGTGGGCTCTCCAGCCAGGGTACCCAGGGTTCAATCCGTTTTAATGATGCTCTCACACTGTTGTGTAGATATTGAGTGAGGAAATTGATGCTTGCATCAGAAGGGCTTCTTCACAGAAGGTGTCCTGTAATAGAAATGTGGACATTTAATTTTGGCCTTAAGAGGAGAGAAGGTATTAGTGTTAAAGAAGTCTAATTGTTTCCTACAAATCTCTGTAAAATTGAAATCCCATGTTATGGAAGAGACAGTTAAAGATCTGAGAGACTGTATAATGTGCCCAACATTGCACAGGCAGAATGTCAGATATGACTGGGAACTCTGACCAAGGCAGAAGCCTGGGCCCCCTAGGTAAGGGTCAGAGCCTCAGCTGGGTCCTCATGGGAATGCCTGGTGCTCTATGTGGGATGGAAGCTGCTACCTCCCTCTGACAATGAGTAGTTCCATTCTAGAAGCTGGCATGGGATACCTACAGGAGAGCCACAGAGGGGCAGCCCACCAAGTATGTTGCAAAGCCAGTTAGTGGAAAGCCAACCACTACCCACCAGCACCACACCCTCAACACAGCATGACCACACTATCTGGGACCCCAGAGAGGCCCAGTTGATACCCGATGTCCTGGCATAGCAGTCAGTAGCTCACACTTTTGTAATCACACGTCCTGGTATGGTACAAACCTAAAGGGTCATCCTGATTAAAGCATCTCTTAGGTGCTATACAGTGATCTATGGATTTTCTTTTTCTACCAGCAAATCCTGTCTACCTGACCACATGTTTCCTAAGGGCCAGGTTTATGCATCCTCTCTGTTTCCTTGGTGGCTGGCCTAAGGCCCAGATTGGAGCAGGTACACTGGAAAGATGTGTTAAATGAGACTGAATCAAGTAAGCCTTACAATGCATCTATTTTTCTTGCTGTTGAGTTTGCCTTCCTGGTGCCCTCCATAAAGTCATTGATGCCTGGTCTCTGGCTCTTCTGAGGAAAGGGTCAATTGTCCCCATAGCCACTGCGTGAAGTGTGAGTCAGAGAGGAAAGCAGAAATGAAAGTGAGCCAGAAAGTGAAGAGGACCCTGCAGACAGCATGAGCACTCCCTGCAGGAGAGGGACAGGGTCTCTCCTACTGCAGGGAGACCTCCAGCCTTGTTTCTCAGATCACAGCAGCAGCCCAGAACCCAGAACCCACTGGGCAAGTGAGCTTATGTCACATCAGTCCTCAGAGTGAGAAATGCAGGGCTGAGAAGAAACAGCAGGTCCCTAGACTAAGGAGAGAGCCTGTTGGCATCACTCTATGCCAAAGTCTGACTTTTCAGGGTCTTGCCGTTGTTTCCCTTGGGTGTTCTGCTTGTGACTAAAGTCTTTTCCTTAGGGAAAATCCTTCCTGCTTGCTGTCTCTGCACCTCCTCTCAGCTCTGAAGGAAGCTTGCCTTGCTCCCTGAGGTTACCATTACATCACTTTCCTCCCCATCCCCTCTTTAAGGTCAACTTGCCTTAGATCAATAGTTCTCAAACTTTAATGCATGGGAAATCAGCTGGAGGGCCTGTTAAATACAGCTGGCTGGGCCTCCCCATCCCCAGCCTTTTTGACTCAGCAGGTCTGAGGTGGGGCCCAAGAATATGCATTTCCAGCAAATTCCTAGGTGATGCTGTTGCTGGTTTGGGGAACACACTGTGAGAATCACTGCCCTGGATTTTCCTTGGCAAAGAGTCTCCTCCCAGCTGCTGGACCATTCTTTAAGCAGCCACCTTCCACCTGGCCATGCAAATCATCCAGGGAGCTTGTAAAATGTCCCATAGCCAGTCCACACCTGGAACCATTCCATTAGGACCTGGCAGGGGGATCCAGACTATCATCCCATCAGCCTATTTGATGCTCAGGTGATTCCCAAGTGCATTCAAAGTTAAGAAATACTGTTCTAAAGTCTATTGTCCCAAAACTTAATTTTCTTTGACCCTTTTTCCAATTGTAACTGCCTTCTAACCTGAATTGAGTGATCCCTTATTCTCTTCCATATGTTTTCAGTATGATTTTCTCCATTTCATTGCAAAGGTCTTTTGCATTTAATTTATCTTCATGGGGTAGGAGTTGAGGGACAGGAAGATCATAATTTGTGATACCTTCAAACAGTATTCTTTAGATATTTGCTCAACATTTATTTAATGGGGCTGGCAAGAAAATGATCTTCATATAAATTATATTCTGAAAGGGTCTCCTTAGAATTCACTCCTATGGCCAATGGAGATTCAATGTTCATTTTTAAGAAGAAGAAAAAAAAAAAACAGACATTTCCCCATTTTCTTGTGATTCTGGGACTCCATTCAGTTGTCTTTTATGATTCTCTGAAGCAGACCAGCTTCTTGGGAGGACTACTAAAGGACTGAGATTTAGACAATAAAACAAATCACTAAGGTAAGGAACACCACATCCACAGACTCTGGTTCCAGAATCTCAGCCCACTCCTCTTACCTGAGCATGAGTTTAAAAAAAAAAAGTACAGCTGAGATAGACAATTGCCAGCAAGATTTAGTTATTGTTGTTTTAACTCCACTCAAAGGCATTTTGTACTTGGGTGAGAGACACCAATTTGCATTTTGCCAATTATATGAATTATTACACCAGGGTTTCTAAATAAACTGGCTCCATATTTTCAATTCATTCCCAGGAAGTTTGGCCCATGGATTGGTGCCCTGGGAGGTAGTCCAGCTGGCCCTCTCTCCAATCCAACTTTGGCTTCCAAGTTATTCTTTCCATCACATGTGTTCCATGAAGGTGGATACGATAACCGTTTCTCCTCACCAGAAGAGTTGGCTCCTACCAAAATCAAGGAAAAGAAAATCTCAGGCAGGAGGAAGCCTCCACGGTGCCAAAGGCAGTTGAGAAGCTGAGTGAGCAGAGGTGGTCACGGGCAAGGAGAAGAAAGTGTCCACTAGTTAAGAGTGACTGTCACAGGAGTTTGAGGAGGGAGATAGAAAGATCTGGAAAGAAGGCAGCATCAAGGGAATGGTTTTGTTTATTTGCTGTTGTTTTTTAAGATTAGAAAGACTTGTATTCCTATTTCTAGGCTGCAGGGAAGAGAGAGGAAGACTGAGGTGAACAAGAATAAACAGGGCACAGGTCACACAGGAAAGCCTGGAAGAAGGAAAAGAAGTGAGGTACTGGGTGAGGACTTCTAAAGTTCAGTCCCCCCTGCTGTATTCCTGTTCAGCGGCTGCCTTTTTACTTTCACCAGCCAAGGGGTATTTCATCTCTAACTAACTCCTATAGAAGGCTCATATGACCAGGAGAGAGGAGGGTCTATCACAAAGACAGAAACTTCTTCAAAGAGGATTGGGTCATACTGGCAAATAGTAGAACTAGCTTTATAAAATTCTACTTAGAAGAGCTTTTTTTAAAAAAACTGTTCGTTTTATCTACTTTTTTTGAGTTAAAACATACATTCATTCAGTAAAGTGTACTCATCTCAATGCTATTCAAATTTTATGTATGTATTCATCCACATACCTACCAAGAGATCAAGATGCTGAGCACCCCAGCACCCTCGAAGCCTCTCTTACTCCCCTTCTCACTCAATATTTCACTCCCCGTGACCACTGGTCAGACATCAATCACTATGGATTATCTCCTATCCTTGAGTTTATGTAAGTGAAATTACATATAAATGACTCATTTTGCTCAATACAATGTGTGACCTATATACTGGTGAGCATCATTATTTTGTTCATTCTTTATTGTGGTGAAATTCTATCGTATGAATAGACTGCATTTTATCTATTCATATATATCTTAAGAGATATTTGGTTGCTTCTAGTTTGGAGCTTTTATGACTAAAGGCGCTATGAACATTCTCTTGGTTATATATCTGGTAATAGAACTGATAGATTCTAGCTGGTGGAGGTTAGCCGTAGGAAATAAGAACAGGTGTGGTTTTGAGGTCTGGGGGCTTCCTATGACCCACAGGAAAAGGCCTTCAGAGTATAATAATGGTACCTCCCATTAAATTGCCCTTATGTCACCAATTAAAAATGGAAAAGAAAATTGCCCTTCTATAGTTTTCTGACTTTCTCTCCCACCATGATTCCCTCTTGCACCCTACCCACTAGACATCTGGGCACCATCTCTTCCCCATCATTTTTCGTTATCTCGTGTCACCAGGCACTTGCTGTTCCCTATGCTTAATGAATTCTCCTTTAGCTGTTGGAAAACTAATTCCTGTTTATCCTTCAAAGCTCTCGGTAAAAGTTACTCCTTGCCAGATGCAGTGGTACATGCCTGTAATACCAACAAATCATGAGGCTCAGGTAGGAGATTCGAAAGTTCAAGGCAAGCCTCTATATATTTGGGAGGCCCTAAGCAACTTAATGAAACCCTGTGTCAAAATTTTAAAAAGATAGGAAAGGCTAGGGATTTAGCTCAGTGGTAAAGGGTCCCTGTATTCAATCCCTGGCACCACCACCACCATCACCACCACAAAAACAGCAACAATAACTATATATATTGCCTATTGCTCCCTTACTGAATCCTTCCTTGGCCTTCCCCTTCTCCCTCTGTGATGGTTAATTTTACATGTCCACTTGACTGAGTCACAAGATGGACGGGTAGCTAGTTGAACATTATTTTTGGGTGAGTCTGTGAGGGTGTTTCTGGTAAGAGATTAGCATTTGAACTGGTGGACTAATAAAGTGGATGGCCTCCTCAGTGAGAGTGAGCACCATACAGTCCATTGAGAGCCTGAATAGAACAAAACATCAGGGTAAGATTGAAGAAACTGTGCCTGACTGAGTTAGAACATTGATCTGCCCTTGGCACTCCTGATTCTCAGACTTTCAGACCCAGATAGGAATGTTTATCATCGGTCCTGTAGCTCTCAAGCCTTCAAACTCTACCAGTAACTTTCTTGGGTCTCCCATTTGCAGAAGGCATATAGTGGGACTTCTCAACTTCCATAATTACACAAGACAGTACCTTATAATACATGCATTATAGATATATATCTAGGAAGATATTATGTATAAATATATGCATGTGAAGTTTATATACATACATACAGGTATATATAAATATTTATTATGTATACAACATAACTATTATGTATATTAATAAATTAAGTTACTGATTAAACATATAAATTAATAAATATTTATATAAATATAAGAATATATTTATTTATAATCTCTGTTCTATTGGTTCTGTGTCTCTGGAGAACTCTGACTACTACAGTCCCTAAGCAACATTTCCATTTGTATGTTCAGAGCCTTCTGTCTCTATCTTTATTAGCTCCAATCACCCTGTGCTGAGTGAGATAGCTTTGTTGTAAGGCAGCAATCTCCTTCTAGGCAGGACCTATGCCTTGTTCATCTCTCTGTCCTCAAGTCACACACAGGATCTCAAACTGGAAAGAGGCTTAATAAATGCTTTCAAATTTAATTAGTGAACTGGATTTTAAATAAACAGAGAAGATGGACTTTTTTTTCTTCTCAGAGATAGAACAGTAACAGGTGAACCATCCAGTTCTATATATTTCAAACAGAATTGCTCGTCAAAGCTACAACAAACAGTGAAGATGAAAGTGGACCAGAGACCAGGTACAGTGGTGCATACCTATAACCCAGTGACTCAGTAGGCTGAGGCAGGAGGATCACAAGTTCCAGGTCAGCCTCAGTAACTTAGCAAGACACTGTCTCAAAATGTTAAAAAAAAAAAATGTATGAGATAGAAATGGAAGTTCTGAGTGACAATTTTCTTCTTTTGCTCAAAGCAAGGCATTTCCAAGTCTACAAGATAGGCTGGTGATTCAGACTTTGTCTATGTCCCATAATACCAAACATTCAGATACAAAGTATTATTTTATTTTTCCTTGGCAAACTGTCCAGATGTTTCCAAATACCCAGATGTTTTCAAGGATATAACCCAAACAACTACATATTTTTTTCACATTTTATTAAGATGCTTAGTATCAAGCAGACAGAGCTTGGATTTGGTCGTAGATTCAGTAAAGACAGAACCAAGTGTTAGAACTTTGACCTATGTACAGGACTCCAAAGAAGTGTGCGAGCAGCCCAGAGATAAACCCAGAGGATAGAGCTAAGACACAACAGGTTATCAAAACCCAGCCACTTCAGAAAGTTCCCTAGGTAGTGTGCCACTGTTGATCCCCCAATTTACATAATAAAAGAGACTTCTACCTCCTTGTTCCAATCCTTCTTGGCCATGATGAATAACCAGCGGTCTTTCCCAAAACATGCCAAACACTTAAACCCTGTAACCTGAGTATGTCAGTCAGCTTTCCATTACACTACCAAATTCCTGAGATAAATTTACTTAGAGTAAGTTTTATTTTGGTCCACAGTTTTGGAGGTTTCAGTCTATGACCAATTGGCTCCATTGCTTTGGGCCTGTGGCAGCCTTGTACCTCTTGGTAAGAGCACATGGAAGAGAAAGCCAATTCACTTCACGTCTGGGTATGAAAAAGAAAGAAGAGACTAGGGGATCACAATCCCTTTCAAGAACATGTCCCAGATGACCTAAAACCTTCCACTGGGTCCCTACCTCTTAGTGTTTCCAGCACCTGCTAAGTGTCACACTGGGGACCAAGTCTTTATCACATGGACCTTTAGGGGGCATTTAAGATTCAAACTATAAGGCTCAATGGTATAGCTCAATGGTAGAGTACTTGAACAGCATGTGCAAGACCCTGGGTTCTATTCCCAGCTCTGAAGAAGAAAGAAAAGAAGGAAGGAAGATGGGTGGGAGGTAGGAAGAAAGAAAGAAAAAAGGATGGAAGGAGGGAGGGAAGAAAGGAAGGAAGAAAGGAAGAAAACTATAGCACTAAACTTACTCTCACCCCTTCGTTTTCTCCAGATTCCCCCAGTGAGAAGTCTCTTTTGCATTCTTCTCTCACTTCTCCTCTCTCTGTGCCCAAATTCTTCTGGAGAGTAGGCTCAAGTTCTTGCTTCTGTAGAAAGTGACCTTATACTACCTAGACACCAAGTTCTCCCAGCAGTCTCTGCTCATGCATTGAATCACTTGACATTTTCGATAATTTATCACAACTTTTTGTGCATGTATGACTGCCTCTCACAAATAGTAAGGACTTTAAGGGCAGAATCTGTATTTGATAAATACTGGAATCCCCTTCCCCAAAATAAACAACAAATAAAATATTGATTGATTAAAAGTAATAATTCCAATGACCCATAATCAATGAGCCATAATCTGAATGTCCTTAAATAGACAAAACAGTGAAAAGGGTTCTGGATTAGGCCAGCTGGATTCTCCACTGGATCTGCTGCCTCTTACTTCTGTATTTAGACAAACTGTCTCATGCCGATGGGCCCCAGGATCCCCTTTGTAAAGGGACTGTGTTGAACTAGCGTCAGTGTGCCTAAATTTGGAATAACAGGATAGCTGTAAGACAAAGTTAAATGGAGTTGTCCAATTATATCAGAATTTCTCTTTTCTATTTGGGTTACAGACCAGTGATTATTTGGGTGTATACCTTATTTGTTCAGGAAAGTCACCTTCAGTATGCAAATAACCCAGAAACAGAAGATACTGTGCCTTTTTGGACTTGGTCAAAAATGTCACTCCCTGAGATATCAATGTCCAACACAGGTCTGGTCTTCTGGAAGAATTCAGACCTACTTGCTAAGATTCAAGGTAAGAGAAACTTGTTCAAGTAGGCAAGATGACTTCAGCCAAGGCCCTGTGGCAAAGTAGAACAAACAATTCCTCAAATAGAACTCCCCTATAGTAATGAGGAATGCACGTCATCAGCCCAGGGACTCAGCAAAGGGACTTGAGTATCTGTGAGAGCTGGTCTTATCCTGTGTCCTCTCTGGGTAAGAAGCTCCCCTGGACCCAGAACCCCAGTCTTTGAGGAACAGTGGCTGAGCATGACAGGGTCCACACAAAAAAGCAATAAAGGTGGACCTCTATTTGGGGCCAAGCTTGTGATCAACAATGGCATGCTAAAATGGTTAGATAGGCTGGTGTCCTCTAGAGCAATTCAGTGGCAGGGGAATACAGTGCAGTAGAGAGAGCACAGTGCTCCTGAATAATTTCAGGGCATGTGACTCTGCTAACAGCGCATATGTGGATTCAAACATTCAGTTGGAGAAGTAGTGTCATTAATAATTTAATGACAATATTTGGTTGATAAAATATTCAGATCTGTGAACTACTCTGTCCACCTTGGAATAAAAATTCTATTGTCTAATATCTTTTATCATCATTGCAACTCTATATCCCTCGTGGAGATCTACCAGGGGTATGAGCATTGGAAGGTCTGAGAAATCCTGCAGTGAAGACCCTGTCTAATTTTATTTAAAGTCAGCATTCCCCAAATTGACTTGAATTTAGCAGCTCCTGTTATTCCCTCTTCCCTTTTCTCATGGAATTCTATCAGCATCGTCTAGAATTGAGGTTCCATAGAATATGTTTCACAAAATATTAGACATGGGAACTTCCAAAAGACTTTCTAATATAAACTATAAGGGATTCTAAGTAATGGTTTAAGAAATAAAAAGGAAAGAGTGCACAGAAAGTCCTTTCTTCTGATTCCTATTATACATCTCTGAAGCACATGGCATTCTCAATGGTGGAGAGAATGAATTAGAGTCCTAGAGGTACCAAAAAGTGCTTTCAAGGCATGAGCTTCAAAATCTAGATCATGGCCAAGGTGGCATCTCCACAAACAGGAGCCAGTCATTGACCCAAGAACCAATGAAAAATATGTTCCCAGCAGAGGTTCCAAACCACACCTGCAGGTACTACAGCAGCAGTATCACTACACACCTATGTGCCCTACTCATAAAGAGAAAAGAGTTGTTTTCTAGATTCAAGAATGATTTCCTAAATAACTTTTCTTATTTTAGACAATAGTTCTTACGTGGTAGAGGAATTCTACTCCTTGAAAATTCCTACTGGAACACAATTTGGTTTTTATTTGCCAAATATTTACCCAATATTGGTAATTCAATTGCATATTCAAGCTACCTCAAAAGGCTAATGAGCTTTTTAATTTTAAGATGTTAACTGGGGGTAGTGATTATTGACTGTTAGGAATCTCTTACTTTGTACGTCCCTAGTTCTCTGCATTTTAATAGAAGCATCATGCTCTCCAGGAAATTGCTTCTCTCCATCTCCAACAGGGTGATTTTGACAAGGTGGCAGTTCCCAGTTTGCTCGTCACAGTGGGGTCTAGGATTAGGAGCGACCTCAAGAGTCTTGGCTCTCTAGCCTGCGAGCCACAGGAGAGCCAGAATTGGGGTCAACTTATTTCTCTATCCTTAATGCCTTTCCAGGCCTGGTGTGTGAGGACCCTCAAAAGATGTTCAGTGAATGACAACAGATTTATTCAGCTGAGACTCAGACTCAGAGGAAAAGCAAAGGTATTATTTCCAGAATTAGCCCCAGGGAAGAAGGCCAACCTTTTATAACTGAGCATCCTATCAGAGACTATCAATCCGACTGGAAAAGGTAAGTCGCTGGGGAATTGAACTTGGGCTTCTTCAGTCATGCTCTGGCTCAGTCATGGATTCCTTCTGGAGCCTAGGGAAGGCTGAATCTCTCGCTGGTGGTCAAGTGGCTCCAGCTGTCAGGGAAGAATTGTGCCATCGGGCAGCCAGGCAGGGCCTGACATCTATCTAATGAGGTCCCTCTCAAAGGCAAGTCAGAGACAGATTTTTCTATGGGCTCTTCAAGCTCTACAGGTTCTCTGGTTCTCTGCCTGTCTCCTGAGGGGGGCTTCCTGACCTCATCCATTCTCTCTCCCCTCTTTCTCCTTTACTTCCTTGACCATACAATGGTGGGTTACAAAAAAGCCGCAAATTCCAAGCTATATGTAGCATAGAGTGGCTGTTTGTCCCAAAATACCACGTCGCTGACTACAGCAAACACAAATTACAAGCTTTATCTAATCACCATTATGTGACCAGTCATTTTTGGTTTCCAAAAATGACAGCGAGTGGCATGCTTCTGCAGCTGGTGGTGGCACCAGCTTGGGTTTCAGATCTCAAGTGCACACAGATGCGCATGGACACAGCCATCCCAAGTGACCAATTCAGAAAGGAAAATAGGAGAAGGAAGAGAAGAAACACAGACAAACAAACTCCACTGATTTGGACCTCAAAAATAAATTATTTAAAATCAAGTTGCACTGACACAGAACCAGAATATCAACTCATCTCCTTAGCACACAATTTACTAATGTGGAACCGTGGCACTAGTCAGTCAATGGCTGCTCTGGAATTGGAGGAAATGATGCTTATTTGAAAATCACTGATTTTATTTTGGTTTAGGGTTTCTTTATTTCTTTTCCTACCCTACCCCCCAAGAGTAGAGGGCAGTAATATCAATGAAACAGTGCTGAGCTGGTTTATGACCATGACCTTGAGCATAACAGCCCACTTCTCTGAATGACCTTGTGAATAAGTGCGGGCTGGTTACAATATCTACCTCCCCAGGTTGGCAGGTGGGACAGATGAAGGTGTCTGTGAGAGCACTAGCAAAGAGGTGTGGATAAAAGGAACCCAGCCACTTGCTAGGAGACAGATTCTTTTTCCATCTCATTCCATCATAACCAGCTTGACCGCCCCTTGCTCTCCATGCATGTGGGTTTTTGGTTGCTAGGAACAGGCCGTGAGGGGCCCATGATGAACTTGGCACATGATCAAAGTGTCAAATACTTCCACTCAAAATAAACTGGTGTTCCATAGAGGTTCCAGGGCACATATGCACTCTTGGCCAGCACTCCTCGGTAAGTTTTAAATAGCCCAAAGATGTGCCTGAGTGAGATGCTCTGTCAAAACAGAAAGGCATTTAGGAAAATAAAGCCCTTTAAAAAACCTACATTGCTCCATGCCAGAAGAAAATGGCACAAGCCCTGTTTCCAATAGACCTGAGCCCTAGTGAGCTCTGGGCTGTGTGGGCCTGACTTGCCAGGGCCAGCAGAGGGGAGGAGAGGAGTGGATGACTCTCTGGTGGCTGAAAGCAAAAACTATGAAACAATGAACTATCTGAGCTCAAACTGGCTTCCACTTCCCTAAACTATAAATAAATCGGCATTAT
>PVHX01011380.1:0-64534 GCA_004024805.1 Geosciurus inauris | reverse complement strand
AAATGAATCAGACATAACTTTCTTTTTTTTCTTTTTTTTTTTTTTTCCTCACAGTGCTTTTTACAGGTGCTCATTTGTTCCTTTCATCCCTGTAGAGGTAATACCCCAGGAACACCATCACCTCAAGGCTACCATTACTGATCCTATGATTTAATAGTACTGTGACTTTCAAACACTCTTGATACAGAAAAAGATTCATCTTTTAAGTCCTTGACCTCCCTCTAGACACTGAGAAATATGCATTGTTGGAGCTAGAAAGAACACTGGAAACCTTTCAGTCCATGCCCTCATCTCACCAATTAAAAACTTGAAGCCCAACATGGTTAGATAATTCATCTATGGTCACTCTTCTGTAGCTTCAATCTTTTCTTTTCATACTTATTCAAATTCTTATTCACTAGTTACCTTCATATTCTCATTATTATCAACCTCCTTTTATCATCAAATCCTTCCTTTTCAAGCTTAGAAATCAGTACCAACGTATCAACCATCCTTTTCAGTGTCCTGAACTTGTATATTCTGTATGCTCCTACAAAAACCTCAAACTCAAATGAACCCAACCATCTCCTGCCACTATACCACACCCAGACAACTAGACTAAATCTATTTAAGAATAAAATGGTGGTCAGTCTAGGTTTGGGCTCTCCCATCTCCCTAGACCTTGAACACTGCCCAGAAATCCTGCTATCCCTCTGGCTCAATCTCCCTTCTGCAGTGATTATTTCAAACATTTTATACTTGCCATAAACTTCAACTGCTGGACTTTCCTTTAAAAGTCCACTTTAAAAGTCAACTTCAACAAATGGCCTTTCCTCCTACTTTCCAGGAAAGATGGAAGCTGTCCAACAAGCCACCGATTTTTCTGTTCTAGAACTCATGCAACTAAGACGCCTCTGCATCCATACTTTTCTGTTCCTCATGTGGCAACAGAAGGGTTGTCTCTCTTTTTCAAGGCCTCCTTCCACACTTCTGCCATGGATCTCTGAATTCCAAAACTTCTCAAACACCTTGTACCATCAGGTTATTCTCCTTTTCTGTAGCTGCAATTTTGCTTCACAACGTACTCTTTAAAATTTGCATTTATATATACTCAAATGTCTTCCACCTTTAAAAATAAATCCCTTCCTCTATCTATATCTTCCTCCAAATCTTAGTCTATCTCTCTTCTCACAGTCCAATTTCTTTAAGAATTTAGTGGCACTCAAGTTCCCCATTTCCTCACCTGTCCTCAACTTTATAACCCAGTATAGTCTAATATCTACCCTTAACTTTCATCCAAAATTGTTCTCTCAAGATAACACCAAAGGCCGGTAGACCTTTAATACACTTTTCATTCCCATGCTGCTTTAACTTCCAATAACATTTGACACTCATTTGACCTCTACCTCCTTCCAAAAGTACTCTTGGTTTCTTTGTTGCTATTTTCTCCTGTTTCTCTGGAACTTTCTTCTCAATCTTCTTGACTTCCTGTCTCTACCTAAACACAAACTAGTGTCTTAGAGCTTTATACTAGCCCATTTTCCTTTATCTCTCACTCTAAAAATTCTGCCTGGGCAAGTTTTGGCTGTTCTAAAAGCTCCAGTTTCTTGACCAACAGTTTTGAAATCATTTGCTCCTGAGCTTTTTACATCCCTGTCGATTGATGCTTCCATTCTGACCATCCATAAGAAACCTCAAAACTAATTCGTATCATTCTCCTTCCAAAATGTGCTCTTTCTCCTGCTCTTTTTTATTTTAATTAATAGTCTTAGCAGGTATCCAGATTCTAAGAATCTGGAAGGCATACTTACTCCTCTCTCTCTTGTTTAATCTTACACTACGCTTTCATTCTTTTATTCCTTAACACAGCTGAGGACCTATTAGATGCAAGCACAATCCAAATGATCATTTCTCATTTATTCTTTTTAATCCATTTTGTAGCCTTCACAATAATCAAACTTACCCAATTCACTTCTCCAGCATCCCAAGAGTTTACACACCAGGTCTTACCTGAACTATTGCAATAATCTCCTAATTGACTTCCACATCCTTACTTGTTTTATTTCTTTCAAGTCATAGTACTTATCCTTTCAATTATTCACTTTTAATTATGAAAATCTGCAAAGAAATTTTACAATGTATGATGAGCATGTGTATACTTTTCATTTGTGTGCCACAGTTAATACTGTGTATATATTTGCTTTATTTTTTATTTTTTGATATATGCTTATATATTTATATTTTTATTTGTGCTACTTGAAATTAAATTGTACACACACACACAATTGGCTCTCTATATCTGTGATTTCTGCATTCGTGGATTCAAACTCGGAAAATCTTTGGGAAAAACCTCATCTGTACTGAACATGTAAAGATGTTTTTTCTTATCATTATTCCATAAACAATACATTTATATATCATTTATATTGTATTAGATATTAGAAATAATTTAGAAAGGCTTTAAAGTACATGGGAAGATGTAGGTAGGCTATATGCAAATACTATATTATTTTATAAGGGTGTATCATCCCTAAAGAAAAGAGCAGTAAAACTTCATGTGACTGAAAGCCTCCTTTCTGTTCCCAAAACCTCAGTCAAGCCAGAGGAACAATGAGAGCAAGCCTGGGCTAGAAATTTCAGATACATATTATCTTGAAGGATACTGGCTTCTCTTATGCACACCAGGAAACAGAATGAGTTAGTGTTATCTGTAAAAAGCCATTTTCCTGCATGTATGCCAGGATAATTGCTCCTTGGGATGCTGGTCATACAAGCTAACTGAGCGAGCTAATGCTGATAATGTCACTGCTTCTGCAGCCTAACATAAGAGCCTCTCTCTCATCGGGACAGAAACGGAACAGAGGACACCATGGAAAGGATAAGCATCACTTATCCAGCCAGCTGCCACCGGACAGAACACTGTGAGTGCGAGGAAGCACTGCTTGGCAAAGCACTGTGAGGGACGGGGTGCTATCTGCCAGCCTGTCACCACTGAACTCTGCTTAAAGCAGTTACTGATTTCGTGTAAGCATTCCCCTATAAACCATACATCTTCCATGTTTCTCCCAGCACTTTGATTGGCTTTCCCACAACCTACCCACTGTGCAGGTATAGCTGAGCTGTGGATGAGAAGCAGGTTCTTAAGTATTTACACATTTTGGTATCTGAAGGGCTTTCTGGAACCTATTCCCCACAGTTACTGAGAGAGAGCGAGCAAAAGAGGTTGATTTTAAGAAAATGGCTCATGTGACTGTGGGAGATGGCCATGTTTGAAATCTCTAGGGCTGGATGACACGATGGGATGTTGCAATGTTAACTCTAAATTCAGAAAGACAGCAGGTTAGAAACTAAGGTGGATTTGCTTTGTTTCAGGCTTGAGAAAGAATTTCTTCTTCAGGAAACCTCAGTCTCTTCTCTTAAGACCTTTAACTGATTGAATGAGACCCACTTGTATTATGGAAGCTAATTTACTCAACTGAGCCCCAAAACCTACCCCAGGTGACATAAAAAACCATCACATCATCCACTGATGGTCATCAGCTACATCAATTATTAAATTAGAATGATCTTTTCAAAGTAAAAATCTGATCATAATTTCCCTAAGCAAAACCCTTCAGTCATTTTCTATTACCACAGGACAAGTACAAAACATTTAGAATACCTTCAAGGTTCCTTCAAGGTCCATTTACCTCTCCAAACTCTTTTCTTATTTCTCTCCCCTTTGCACATTCTACCCAAGTGGGTTTTGTTTCAGTCTCTCTGATTATATACTTCCCACATCTTGTCCTCTCCCTCGGAACGTGTATTTATACTCATCCTTCAGGTTTCTTCGTATATATTATCTCATCTTGGAAGCTTTTTATGGACTACAATAGCTTCCTTCACAATATTTCCTTCACACATTTCTGATACTCATCCAGAACTTCTGTTCAGTGTCTCACCTACCCGCTATACCACAAGGCAACAGAGGATGCTGTGGGAAATATACAGGTTATACTGAGAAAGTTCACATACTCTGCATTTAGCAAAGCATTTGACCTTCTAAATATCTGCTTTTCTGCCCTTCGTGTTTATTTTTTAAAGGAAAAAAAAATCCACATGACTTGAAGCAAAGCTGAAAGTCTCTGTAAAGCCAGATAATAATGTTTTCTTTTAAGCTAATCTCTTCTGCAAAGCTGTGAATTTCAAAGGTTCTTAGTAGGCAATAGAGGACCTGGTTCTTTAAGGGTATAAAGCATCCAAAAAAGCTTCACCCTGATTTATAACTTGTGGAAAAGGTAAGTAAGTCATTCGATGTACTTTCTGTATAACCATTGCTGACAAAAAAGTGTGACCCTAAATTTTTGCCCCTCTACTCCTTCCAGAAGAAGACTAAAGGGGATACCAAAGATAATGAGCTTAATATTTCTTCCACAATTTCAGCTTCACCTAAATTTTACTTTTAAAGTCCTCAGCTATCTGGGTTTCGTGGTATTAACAGAAGCAGTTCTTGCTATTATCATCATGGCTGCAGTACAGCAGCTGCACTTTGATTCAGTCACCTGGAAAACACCCACATTTTTGTAACTTATAAGTATTTTTCTTAGCTGAAAGAACATACCTGTAAACTAACTGCTCTGGGAATGGTCAGGATGTTTCTCTCTAAAGCCAGTACTTTGGGCCGCTCAGTCCTATCTGCTGATCATCCCTCATGCAAATTAATAGCAGAGTGGCAGGCAGCTCAGGAAATATTTTGAAAAGGAGACAATGCAGTTTGAAGCAAACGTCTAAGTTTTCTGATATGATATTGTCATGTTCACACTTTGTGTATTAACAGAAAACTAGCCTTTGTTTAGCAATCAAACAGGACCCCCTTCTATAAATTTCTCAATTTTTCACAATTTCCAGTATGTCCTGAGGATGGTTTTCCAGTCTTAAAATTTGCTTAGCTTTCTGTCCCATTGCATTCACAAAGAAAACTTTCTCAACTTGGGTCACTCCTATTCCATATTGGCCTCTTGGGTCTCAAAGTCTTCTAGTCAGTTTTAATCTCAGTCAATTTTAATCATGAATCTCTTAAAAGCAAGCCTGTGGGGTGAAAGAAACCATTAGGGACCAAGCAAAATAAGCTCTTGGTCTGTTCTTGGACTGTTCTAAGCTTCTGTGAGGACAGTCCTTGAGAAGAAAAAGGTAGAAGTGTCAGGGATAGAGGTGAGTGGCTTTCTCCAAGAGTCACATTATAGGTTTGTTCTCTTTTTCTGATGGATTGTATGCTCTGCAGTCCCCTCTTCTCTCTGAGCTCCTCTTTTCTCCTAGGGAGAAGCCATTCATTTACAGCTGGTGGACACTAGTTATCCGTACTAAAATAATGAAGATCTGATTATTGGGGCCATGGAATTTAATGGCCACACAAAGAACATTTCCTCAATTGTACTATGTAATGGAAGGCCACATGTTAAAACCCACTAATGTCAAAAACTACAGCCAGTTAAGTCATTACCCTTATTGGAATTAGCTAAGATCAATTGCCTTCATTAAGTGGCTAAGAGTACATGGAAAAGTACAGATAACTCAGTACAGTTGAAATACAGAAATATTCAAACTCTATCCAATATTTATATTTGCTAGGTATATGTGCTTATCTATAAGGATAAAAGTCCTTACTCATGAAGGGCCAACAGACAGATATATCAACAATTTATAGGCATTTACAAAGTATTAACACAGAAATACTGTGTGATAAATGATATAGAGTCACAATGATAGAGATTATCCCTGGGGGAGATAGAAAGGAGTTCATGAAAGGGGGCTTTAAAGAATTAATTGAAGTTGAATAGGTATAGCAAGAGCATTGATATTTCAGGGCAGAGGGAAATGTAGTAACATTTCCATTTTCTCTTGGTGATGCATTTGTAGGCAAGTTTTTTATCTTAGTCTTGTTTCCCTTCCACAACATATGTCACCTATCATATACCCTCAAGTAATTTTAGCTAATAGGTTGTAAATGAAGGTTCACTATCCACCTAAATGAGATGAAATGGAAAGAGAAATGTGGTACTCAAGAAAGTCAAATATAGTTTTATTAGACTGCATATAATTGAATAAAATATTTAATGTAGAAAGATTTGCAAGCCAGGTGTGATGGCTCACACTTGTAATCCCAGCACTTTGGGAGGCTGAGACAGGAGAATTGAGAATTCAAAGCCAGCCTCAGCAACAGCGAGGCGCTAAGCAACTCAGTGAGACCCTGTCTCTACATAAAACACAAAATGGGGCTGGGGATGTGGCTCAGTGGTCCAGTACCCCTGAGTTCAATCCCTGGTGCCAAAAAAAAAAAAAGATTTGCAGATCTTCCCTGACCCCTTTGGCCTGATTATTTTCTTTTTTTCCTTCTTCAAGAAAAAGAAAAGATGACATTCCCCCATATGTAATTTCTTGAGAAAATAGTACAAAAGAAATCACTATATTCCCTGTGGATCTGGCCACACCTTGGGAATTTGAAGTGAAGTATGTCTTGAAGCCACAGATGGCACAGACAAAAAAGTTGGTCTTAGAATTAACATGATAGAGGCTGGATAACATGAATGGCAAGGGGTAGGAGATACCTCCAATTTGGGAGTAGAAGGTACTAGAAACAGGAGATTTTAAGAGTTGCCTTTGTGAATTTGGATCTTCATTAGGAGAGAAAGGCAAGTAAAGATTAGAATTCGTGTTTGAACTTGATTAGTTTAGCTATGGTACTGCTCTAAAAGTAGTTCATATGCAAGACATATAATTAGAATTGATTCATTCTTAGAAATATGGGAAGGGAGCCAGGATGGAAATTTATATTTGTTATATCTATCATAATCATCATACTTTATGCATTTTTAAAATATTTTACTTATATTTCCCCAAACTCATATTGGGTTCCTGCACCTTGCTTTCAAAGCTGCCCTCTCTTGGGACCCTCTAGCTGCTCTTAACTATTCCCACTATAGTGATACTCTCAATGCCTGACTCATCCATCCCAGTAACACTTGGGGAATCAGATATATCTTGCAATTTTTAAATTTTGACCAAATTTTACCTGTATGCCAAACCTCTTGGGAATTGATATAAAATTTGCTTATGAATTCTTTCCCACATACTGCATCCCAAATACATGCAAGTTTTAAAAATGAGACTGTGTACAAGATTTCATTCTGCTAGCTTCACACCATGCATGCAGTCAATATCTGCTCTAGATCTCTTTCTACTGGCAAATGACTATTTTCAATACATCTGAGAAAGTCTGTCTATACATAGTCAGATGCTATGGCCTAATGGGGTCCTACTGTTGTCTTGGGCAGTTTTACAGGGTTACTCTTTGTATTAATTTTCTAGTGCTCTTATAACAAATTACTGCAAACTTAGTGGTTTAAAAGAACAGAAACTTATTCCCTCCCAGTCTGGAGGCCAGGAGTCTGAAATCAAGATGTCAGCAGAGCCATGCTTGCTCTGAAGAGTCCTTCCTTGCCTTTTCTAGTGCCTAACATTTCTTGTTGTGTGGCAGCATACCTCTGATCTCTGTATGTTTTCACATGGCCTCTTCCCTGTATGGCTGTGTGTCTTCTCTTATTATAGGATGGCAGTCTTTGGATTGAGAACCTGCCCTAAATCCAGATGATTTCCTTTCAAAATTCTTAACTAATTACTTCTGCAAAGACCACATTTCTGAATAAGGTCACATTCTGAGGTTCTGGTTGGATGTAAGATTTGGGAGGATGGAGACACCGTACAGCTCCATATGCTTCTTTATATAATCACACCAAGAGAAGAAAAAAGCCAAGGAGGTACAAACCTTCTTGGGATACTGCTCTTAGTCTTGTTTTTTCCCTGGTTCACATGGTGGCTTTGCATAATGGCAGTGTGGCCTCACTGATTGTCACTTGACAGCCTGAGAGGGAGGCTGCCTCTCGAAATACACCTCGAACCCTTTCCCTTCTTACTGACTTTTGTCACCTGTTTCCATGAGTCTGTCTGAGATGTGCATTCTACCCAGCACATACTGGATAGCTTAAGTTACCTTTCAACCTCTGCTTCTTTTAGCTGGCTGATTGGTGAATTTCACGCCTATTGAGAACTACTGTTTGCAATAATGTTTCTCTAGTCCAATCTGCATTCTAATAAGCTGAATTCTAGATGTGGCTCAGAAACTAACTGCTGTGTCCATTTTAAGCATATTCCTGATGTTCTTTAAGTTAATTTTTACTGTATGACAGTTTTCCCCTGTCAGCCAATTTGAACTAAGCCTTCCAAGTAAAAATTGGAAAATTGGTAAAATCTACACAACTCCTGCTGTCTGAATATAACATCCATATTTTCCAAATGTTAAGCCCAGGCACATGGTCTACCATGGATGAATGCACTCATTGGAATTTCACATTTGAAATCAAAACTTCTCTGGAAACTCAATTTGTCATAAATATAGGAGTTCTCAAAAAATACCAGGCCAGGTTCTGTGAAAAACATTTAACTACAGTGTCCTTCACTTCTGTGGAGACGAAAGTATTTCCACACAAAGAATATTCTTTCATCTCAAAGCTCAAACTTTGAGCTTTTTTAGAGCTTTGTTAGAATCAAAATTAAGGTAGGTAATGGAAAAGGTACATCAGTTTTAGAATAATCTGTTAGCAGAGTGAGATCCAAATATTTATCTTAATACATGCAGACATAGATTCTAAGATTTAAAATAGCTAATTTCTGAAATCAGTCATCTTGCTAGTGAAGATAGTCAAGCTTTTGTCAATAGAGTGGGAAGGATATACTAGACAATCAATTCAGTAATGTAATATGCAAGTTAACAAAGTATTCTAATTTGTGCAATGACTTTGCTTTTAGTTTTGGTTTTGGTTTTCAGTTGTTTTTGTTTTTTGGTACGCTGATTAAACTACCCAAGGGCACTTTACCATTGACTACATTCTCAGCTCTTTTTATTTTTTATTATGAGATGAAGTCTCACTAAGTGGTCCAGGGTAGGGAACTGGAATTCATGCTTCTCCTGCCTCAGACTCTGGAGTAGCTGGGATAAAAGGCATTTGTCACCACTCTCAGCTTGCTTTTGTTTTTAAAGTCGTTTTTTGCGACTTATCAACTCCTAATTGACTTAAATATGTATATTTTATTATATTAGTTTAGTTTAAAAGATATTCGTAAACAATGTAATTAGGCCATCCATTCAAAATTTTTCATTTCCTTCTCAAGAGAAGAGAAAAAAACAAACTTTACCCTGCTTGCCTTCCCTTCATTATTTCACACAGTTATTTTAAAATAACATTTCATCTCTGTAGCTAATTTTCCCAGAAAAGATTATACATATTCAGCTCTATTTATACTCCCTTTCAGGTCAGGGCCCTCCTTTCTGCCTCCACTAACAGCTCAAATGAAGCCCAGCTATTATCTTTAGGGTACAATATCAGTAAACAAACAGAATTCCAATAAACAGAATGAACTGCAGGAAATAGTTTTAGTACCAGCAACAAATAGCTCAACTCCAAGTTCACTCAGTTCTCTAGTACTTATCTTTGATGTTTCTGTCTCAACAAATCTCCATAAATGGCCATAGGGTTGTTTTAGCTCATTTGTTCAAGTTACTTTAACAAAATGTCATAAATTGAGAGGTTTTATAAACAATATAAATATATTTCTCACAGTTTAGGAGTCTGAAAAGTCAAAGGTCATGAAGTTGGCAGATTTGGTATGTATATGTGGGGGGACTCACCACCTGGTTCATAGAGGGCCCCTCTTTGCTGTGTCCTTACATGACAGAAAGGGTATGGGCTTCTTGGGGCTTGTTTAATAAGGGATTAGAATAAATTCCAAATCACCTCTCAAAAGGTCCCACCTCCTAATGACATCACCTTTGGGGTTAAGATTTCAACATATGACTTAGGGGTGGAAGTGGGGGGCACAAACAATTAGACCATAGCAATGGTTAAGATCTGGATCCTGATGAGAGTCCACGCTGCCCTTCACCTTTGTCCCATTTGGTCCAGACTCAGCCACATGTTCAGACTGGACACTCCTACATGGCTCTTCCTTATCACCCATGTTCATCTCTCAGTATACCACAATCTCCTCACTCCTCCATACCTCCTCAGATCACCCCCAAGATAGGTCACCCCAGTTGACACAGAGAACTAGGCAAGAGTTGCAGATACAGGTTAGGGCATCTCCTGGTCTCATACCCACTGCCTTTGAGGCCTGGCCCTTGAGCAGCCCCACTGGGTAACATAGCCCTCAGGTTGCAGGGTGGGCAGACCATCCAGGCAGAGGCAGCTGTGTGCTTTGCTGTACAAGGATTGCTTCAGTTTAGGCACAGGAAATCATGCTAGGAAAGAAAACTCTTCTCCCTTTTCTGGTTTCCTACTAAAATGATATGAGCCCTAAACTGTGTTTTCTTGACCGTTTATAACAAAAGGAAATGAGAGAAGTACATGCCAGAGATCTGTAGATAAAACTGTAGATCACTCCCCAGACTGACTTGCCCTAGAGAACAGCCCTTTCCTCCTGTTGAACACAAATAACAACGAAGTATCCCTTTTAGATTAAATCAGAATGTGTGTGTGTGTGTGTGTGTGTGTGTGTGTGTGTGTGTGTCTGTCTGTCTGTCTATTTTACAATGGAAATATCCTAATATACAAAGAGTAGGATGCTGAGAACCAAGTCAAGCATAAGGCTTTGGCATTTTGTCACATGCAACCAACTGGAGTTTTACCCTTTTCTGGGGGGCAGGGGAGAGCTATGGTATTATCTGAGCTCCAGGATTATGGGGGAAATTTGAAATGGTTCTAAGTATCAGAGAGGAACTGCAAAGGCCCTAGACAAATAGAAAATAACAACCAGAGACATGTGCCAATAGATGTCAGAGACCTGATCTTTGAGAAACCGGGAATATTGGAATTTAAATCAGAATTTTAAAAAATATCTTTAAGGAAATGGGTTCCTAGATAACCAGAGGACACTAGAAAATGAGCCACAGGTAATTAGGAGAATCCCATTATATTTACTCCACTAAAGAATTCCATTTTTCCCAGAATCTGGTATGAAACTGAATAGCAAAGACATGTATCTATAACTTCCACCATTCTCCTCCAAAAAAACTGTTATTTCTTTTAACAGGCCTGATATCAAGTGAGACTGCTGTATGCTATCTCTTGCTGCTTCTCCTTAACAAGGAAGAGGCTCTTTATGCCCAACTTCCTGTTTTTACCAGGTCAGGTTTCAAATATTTGCTCACATGAGGTATGCAAAATGTACATGAGTTTAGTAAGTTTTTGTGGACTTGTCTGGAAATCCAACCACAAAGGAAGTTGCTGCTATAGGAAACTATGCTGTGAGTTGGGCCTCAGGACTCCAAGCACATACCTCCCCATCCATCCAAGCTTCAAGGATGAAGCCACAGCAACTGCAGAGAAAATGTGGCAAGATGAAGAAAAATCCTCCCTCTGCCTTGCATCTCTAATAGCCAGTAGAAAGGAAGTACTGTGTGCACTGGTTATCTGTAGCTGTATAACAAATCACCCCAAAACTTTGTTAACATATAAAAATAATTTTACTCTGTTTAATGACTATGACAAGAATTTTGGCAGGGTTCCACTGAGAAATTCTCCAGCTCATGTAAGTCTACTGGGGTCACTTGTGCTTGGTAGCCCAGTTCTTTAAGGCTTTGCTCACATGTCTGGAGGTTCAGCAAGAATGGCTATTAGCTGGACTCAGCTGGGTCCCTCTTTCTTTCCTTATAGTCTGCCTAGAAGGGCAATCAGACTTCTTATGTGGCATCTCAGGACTCAAAGAAAATAAGGCAGAAAATACCAGTCTTCTCAAAAGCTAGGTCCGAGTTGGCAAAGCATCCATTCTATCTTATTCTATTATCAAATTGATAGTGGCTAGTCCAGATTTGTGGGGAGAAGAAATAGGCCTTCACCCTCCCATGGGGAAAAAAGTGTGAAAGAATGTGCAGCTGTTCTCAATTCATCAGTGTCTCAAAAGTAGTCTCCAAAGAGCTACACCCTCCAAATGGTTATGGCTCTGGCATCCTGCCTTTTTTTTTTTAATGTTCAAATCCTATTTTCAAACTCAATTTCTTCAAGTGAGTTCAATAAGTACTCATCATGCCCTATTCCCTGGGGAAAAGAATGTGCCAAGATAGTGCCAGACCCTGGGAATAAAGGTAAGCAAAGCAAATGGGCATTTCTTTTATACATGTTGTATAGTGATAAATAATATAAGAAAACATAAAGTACCTATCATCCCCTGACTAGTTCTATGATGAAGTGTTTGGAACAGGAAGCATGTTCCAAAAGAGATGACATAAAGGGGTTACCTGTGAAATGAATAAAAACTAGCCAGTCAAAAGGAGAAGAGAATGCAGGGCAGAGAACACAGTGTGCAGGGGGCTTACATTTTTATTAACAGCACGTTGTCACGGGTTCCAGAAGAAATTTGGAAGAGGGTGGAGGGCACATGGAAGGAGAGGTAGTGGAAAGAGGAAACTGGAGAAGTAATCGGAAGGCAAATCAAGAAGAACCTTATAATTATTCTAAGAACTGGGACTTTACTATTAATGTGTAAACCCAAGAATAATAGAGAACAAAAATATGTAAGCAAGAAGAGCCTTGATTAGACTTGTGCTTTTAAAAGATCCATCTAGCTGTGATAGGAATAATGCACTGGATGGTAACAAGGCTGGAAACTAGAATACTTAGTAGTCACATAAAGAAAAAGATGAGGTGGCCTGATAGCACTCAGCATTAAAAAAAAAAAAGTAGTTTTGAAAATGAACCAGAAGAACAAATCCATTTGACTTAGTGATTGTATATGGATGTGGACAGTGAGGGAGGAGACAAGGTTGTCCCCAGAGCCTATGATTTAAACGTTTGAGAAGACAATGGCCCCACTCACTGAAGCAGGAAACAGGAGAAAGTATAGGTATGGAGAAAAGGATGAGTCTATAGAAATATGGGGAAAAGAAAACCTCCAAAGAGGCTACAAAAACACATCAAAGTAGTTAAACACAGGAGAGGGTAAGGCCCCAGGGAAACCAAACACAACCAATGTTTAAGAAAGAATGAGCTGCATCAGTCCCAACCCCTGTGTGCCAAGTATGAGGCTAGAAAATAGGATCCCCAAATGATTAAGACACTACTCCTGTTCTTGGAAAGAATATCGTATTATTTCATGAGTTTGATCCCTACTTTGGCCCTTTGGAACTGGAATTTTTATCTTTCTGCCCACGATTCTGAAATCTGGAGTCTTGTCCGTACCCTGGGCACCTCAGCCTTGCTAACTCTGTCACTTCTTAAAAATCACTGATGAGGTGCTTGACTCCTCACCTATCAAAACTATCTATGTTGCTTTCTCTGTGGGATTAGGGTCTGTTGTTTCCAAGCCCCTGTTATGATCTGGCTCACTTTGTCTCTAATTGACAACGAAGAACTCCTTTATTCCCCAGAACCTGTTCCTGGAACAGGTCACCTGTTCTTTATATGGATGTTCATAAGACAGGAGGACCTGTATTCTTCAGGATAAGAGTTCAGAAGGAATCCCAATACTTGTTTGCAGCCCCTAGTTTTCTCTTCCTAACAACTCTGACAGCTTTCTTACCCTTACCCTTAGGACAGATACTTTGTGACTTCTACTTCTTTCAAAGGACATTTGTCAGCAGGATACTGACCCTGAAGTATCTATGGACAGGCAGGTCTTATTCAGGATTTGAGCTCTGGTCCTTTCCTCTTGTTACATCCTATACATTAGATCCCTGCAGAGTGGGAGAATCAGAGCAGACTGTGGCATCATCTGTTGTTGGCACTGCAGAATCACCTGGCAGATGGGACCTATGGCTGTGGAAGAAGGCATTCTTTTCTGCAATTGGCAGGAATTTAGGGCAGTTTCTTTCTGGCTCATAAAGTTGTCTTTTGTAAACATTGTAATTTTGGTCTAGTCCATTCTCAATTTTCCATGCAAAAAGGAGCTGAATCCTGGTTTAGATGGTGCACAATATACTACTCGGTTGATAATTTGGGAGCATATTCTAATGGGCAATTTTTTAAATAGATATGATTTTTTCCCATCTATGGTTTGCCCAGACTGGTATTAAAATGAGCACACAGCCACTGCCTGCAGTTTTATGGGGAACAGGGATAGGCTGAGTAAAAGCCAAGTTATGATTTTTCAATTTAGTGGTGAAATTTTCTTATAGTTTATGAAGTGTTGATTATGCTTTGGATCTAACAACACATAAAGTAAAAATTAAAGTGCCATTCAGCCTATGCCAAACATTTTAAAAGAATAGAGTCACATCATATAGGAAGGCTATTTTCAGACAAGTATCCCACAAAACCAAATTTGCATATAATCAGCATTATTCTGAGGCTTTCTTAAAATTTGACAATGAAGTTCATGCTTTTTATATAAATGTACTTTGAATATATGGATACCTATATATTCAGATATATACATATACATATATTCAGAATAAGTACTTTTTCTTGCACAGTTAATGTGGACTATCATGCCATTAATGCTCTACAGCATGGGACAGCCCTCAAATTTTTATAGTTGGCTTATTTTTCCACATATTGAGAAAAAACAGTAGTCTTTAAGACATTAGAATGAAATTATCTGGCAGCAAATGCATACAACTTAAAAACATTCAGAAACTGGTAATACAATGGGGTCCATAAAGACCCCAAATATGCCTCGTGTTCAATGAAAGTGCCTAGCGACTAGTTTTGCCTTCAGGTAGAGCTGTCACTAGGTACATCTTAGAGCTCTCCACTGTATGGAAGAATGTTCATAGCCACATCATTGCTTCTAGCTGCTTGTATCAAGGAGCTAGCACGAAAGTCCTAGTTCAAAGTGATAATAACATATAACTAGAAACAAATGACAACTAAGTGAACCTTATTTGGACTGAAACATGGTCTATGTGATATACAGTTTTATGAAGTAAGGGACTAGCTTACATAATAAGACTAAATATGTTTCATTTGAATAAAATAGAACATGACATAAAAGAAATGAACTTGGATCTCATTCACAAAATGAATGAACTTAAGTTTTACAAATCACAATAAGATTGCATCAGATTGATTTCAATAAGGACCTATGAAAATTATCTCTAGTATATATTTCCTTTGTAGAAAAGTTTTCTGAAAAGAAAAATATTATACCTTTTCCTCCTTATTCCAAATCCATCCCCAATACCAGTGACTTCAGGAGTAGCAGGTATCTGCTTCTCTTTTACCTATACAATATTAAAGTCTCTGTTCAAAATAGTCTGACTTCAGATCTTTCATAATGAAATTGCAGACCAGCTGTATTTTAGCTTTTTTCACAGGTGGTGCCAATTAGATAATGTACTAGAATTTACTTCATATATTTGTTTTTATTGTTGCTCCTAGAGATTGAATGGCATCATGGGGATATGTATGTTTTCTTTTGTTTGTTTGTTTGTTTTTTGTGGTGTTGGGGATTGAACCCAAGGCCTTGTACATGCAAGGCAGGCACTCTACCTACTGAACTATATCCCCAGCCTGGGAAATGTATGTTCAATGAAGGCAAATGTGGGTCTAGGATTTCATGCTTTCATTTACTGTCTACATGACTTTGTGCAAGTCTCCTTGCCTCTTATAGCTCTTGCATCTTCTTCTGTAAAATAAAGGTGAACACCTATTTTCTGTTTGTTGTGAAGATTCCTTAATATATTTTAAGTTCCTCATGGCAACTAAGCTAGTGAATCTTAAATGGTAATTTGCTTAAGAATCACATTAAGAGTTTGATTTAAAAAAAAAAAGAGCAGTGCAATCAGAGGTTCCAAAAGAAGTTTCAAAGGTCTAAGCAGATGCCTGAGCATCCATATCTGTTAACAGAACACCTCAGGTAATTCTGACCCACATTTTCCAAAGAGCATACACTATATCAGGCTCTTAGTGGATGCTAATTCCCTTTCCTTTTCCTTCCAGTAAACTGTTACTAATGAAGTCTAGGAATTAGATTTTGGATTCAGACATTGTCTCCAAGCAGCAATTATTTCAGAAATTTGCAATGATCTTAAAGCCCCAACTCTATCCCACCATTACTAGCTGAACTCACTGCTAGTACTCAGAGAAAATAGAAGCCATCAGACAAGAAATGAGCCACATCTACCCACTGACCCTGTTTTCATTCAGCCAGACAATGAATATTTATTTCATACCTCATATATGCCAGGCGTAACTCCAAAGAACTATCAGCAAATTGTGGCCCCTCGACCAAATCCTATGTGCTGCCCATATTTGTAAATAAAGTTTTGTTGGAACAGAACTGTATAGAGCTGCAGCTTATCCTGAATGGCTCTTTTTTCAGTACAAACACTAAGGTAGAATTATTTGGCATCTTGTTTGTACAAGTAAACAACCACAATCTTCCCAGTACAACCACAAAGCACAAACTGGTAAGTGACAGACTAGCCTACTAATCAAAAATTACCACCTGTGAGCTTATCAGACCACCAGACCAATAAATGAGGCAACTACCTCATCTAAGACACATAAAAGGAAAGACACCACAGACTTCAATACAACACAGTAGTCCATCACTCTTCCATGGACCACTTCGTATACTCTTCACAGCTGCTGCCCATGAGATTGCCAGGTCATAAACACCCAACTGTATGACTGTCCACAGGCTCAATTCAGCATAAACTTCCCTGCTGCTGACCCTGTCCACTTTTATAATGTGGTCCAGATCCTTTGTTTCAACATTTCTTCCATTGGTTCTTTAGCACAATACTTGACCACTGGCAATGACTCTGCATTTGTGTTGACTCTTTAAATCCTATGGCCTTTTTATCCATTTTCAGCCTTCCTATTCATGTGTGTGTGTGTGTGTGTATGCGCGTGTGTGTAGATATTAGTAATTAAGATTAGAATGGAACAAAGAACTTGAGATTGCCATGGTCATGACTCCAGATGAAACCAGGGTGCTAGGTGAAGTAAAGTTTATAAACTTATGTAGCTTGTAAAGCTATTGATATTCAATAAATGCCATCATTGTGGAATGACACAAGCATCATGGTCTATGTTGTTAGCATAATGCACTCGTGAAAGAAGACATATTCATCTGCTCATACTCTATAAGTGGCTTTTGAACCATAATGTTAGAATTGAAAACTTAATGACAAAGACTGCATGGTCCTTTTTCTTTGTCTGTTTGTGCTACTGTAACAAAAAAGTACTAAAAACAGCAAACATTTATTTCTCATAGTTCTGGAGGAGGCACTAAGTCCAAGATCAAGACACCAGCAGATTTGGTGTCTGGCAAGAGCCTGTTCCTCAGAGAAGTTGCCTTCTAGCTGTGCAGGACATGATACAGGGGGCAACTAAATTCCTTTAGGCTTCTTTCATAAGAGACTGGGCAGAACTTTCATGATCTAGTCACCCCCAAAGCCCCAACACCTTGGGGCATAGTAGTCAACATATGAACTGGGGTTGGGGGACACAAATATTCATACCACAGCACCCCTAAATCCTGAGATATTTCAAGAAAGCTGACTGATCTCTTAGGGGTGGGTGATTCGTACATAGTTTTACCTATTATTCTGTTATTTCTTACTTGACACTCCTAAACTTCTATCTTTTCATTTCAAGAAGCCCCAATATGCAACCTTGAAAATCCATCTTCTACTTCAGAAGTCAACAAAGAGTATTCAAAAACAGTCCTTAATGGGAAATTACAAGTATCAATGTGAATTTTATTACATAGTGACTAAAATATAGAGTCATATCAGTTTGGATCCTTTACACCAAAAATTAATATTGGCTAACATAGACAGAGAAATCTAATTTGTTGAAGGTGTTTTTATCAGGTAAATTCTGAATATGCCAGAATCTAGACAACCAAATCAGAAATCATGTAAAATCAAGCAGCCCAAGTCATAGGGTCTCACTGAGTTGCATAGCAGCTCACCATTGCTGAGGCTGGCTTTGAACTCACGATTCTCCTGTCTCAGCCTCCCAAAGTGCTGGGATTGCAGGCATGTGCGGAGGATATTCTTTACCATGGACTTCAGGTATACAGGCAATGAATGGCTAAACTATTATATCCAGCTGGGCGGAGTGGTGAACTCCTGTAATCCCAGCACTTTGGGAGGCTGAGACAGGAGAATCGCGAGTTCAAAGCCAACCTCAGCAAGGCCACGCGCTAAGCAACTCAGTGAGACCCTGTCTCTACATAAAACACAAAATAGGGCTGGGAGTGTGGCTCAGTGGTCGAGTACTCCTGCGTTCAATCCCCAGTACCAAAAACAAAAACAAAAAAACTATCATATCCAATCTATGTCTCATTCCCTTCAAAATTCAAAATCCTAGAAGAAAGTGTCTGAGGAGCCCATATGGGGGTCCAGGTCCATCCCCTACAGATGACCAGGATGCCTTGACTCTCTTCACACCAAGAGTACCTGCAAGGGCAAAGAGGAAATTCCTCAGAAGTGAAAGCAGGGTGCAACAAGGAAAGGGTCATGATTTTATGTAGACAAGAAAATACCTCTAGACCTTTGAGAAAAGAAAGGTGGAAGCTCAGATGATTCCCAAAATTCACTTAGGCTTAGAATAAAAAAGAATTTCACATGCCAACTTGCCTGGATGAAGGCATACCTAGATAAGTGGTAAAGCATTATTTATGGATTTCTCTGCCAAGGTATTCCCAGAGGAAACTGGCATGTGGTGAGACGTTGGATTGAATGAGGAAGATCTGCCCTCAAGGTGGGTAGGGACCATCCAGTCAGCTGGGAGCAGGGAGCAGAGGGGATAAAACAAAAAGAAGGGGAAGGCAAATTCCTCCCAGTCCTCCCTTTCTCTCCCCACTTCCTCCCAGAGCTGGGACATCCTCCTCACTCATACTTGAACATCAGAACTCCAAGCTTTTTGGTCTTTGGTCTCCAGAACTTGCTCTAGTGCCCTGCACCCCCATGCCCACCCCTAGATTTTCATGTCTTTGTTCTCATATTGAGAATTACATCACCAGCTTCCTTTGTTCTGAGGTTTTCAGACTTGAACTCAGCCATGGTATGGGCATCCCTGGGTCTCCTGCTTACATAGTGACCTTCTGTGGAATTTCTCAATCTCTATGATTATATGAGCCAATTCCTCTAATATATCCTTACTTATATATTTATATTGTTCCCTCTCTCACCCAATATATATGTCTCCTATTCATTCTTTTTCTGTGAATAACCCTGACTTAAACATCTAGTATTATTTTCTTTTTGATTGAAATACACATTAATTTTTTTAGGGATTTTTATTTTCAGTAAACAGTTATTTTAATCAAATATACTCTAATCTTTGAAGGATGGTGTCATTCTAATTCATGAGAGATACACTACCTGAAATGCACTGTCAAAATAGACTTCTAGGTAACTGAATTTTTAGCTTTATAAATATATCATTTTATCATCCTCTGGTTTTTCTTATCACTTGTTGTGAACAGAACTGTTATACTAATTGCAATTCCCCTTTCAGATAATTTTTAGTTGTTTTTATTTAAGGATCTTCTTTGTGGTATTCTGTGATTCATTCATAATATTTGTAGGTATGAACTTTTTTATTTGTTTGGAATTCTTTGTTTTTAATGTTTTTCAACAGTTCTGGAAAGTTCTAGGGTGTTATCCGTTCAGATGGATTTTCTCCATTTTCTCAATTATTTTATTTTGACTTCTTTTTTTTTTAACCTCCTTTTCTTGTTTTCTATTTATCTCTTTAAGTTGCAGTGTGAATAATTCTTTCAGATCTTTCTTTTAGTTCTATAATTTTTTTTGGTTACATGTAATTTGCTGTTTTCCCCATGCATTGAGGTAATTATATTCCTTACTTCTTGAAATTCTGTTTGGTTCTTATTTAACTTTGCATTGCCTTTTTTAGTCGCTGTGTCCTGCTTATATTTTCAGGACTTTTTGTGTGTCCTAAGCCTCTATTAACTATGAATAGTTTATATCAGGTGTTTGATAATTTCAATAATTGAGATATTTCCTGCATAGTATGTGCTGTTTATTGTTTATAGATTTTGGCCATAAGCACAAGATTTTAGGAACACAATCTTTGGGAATTCTTTGAGAACTTGATTGAAATTTCATTTAAACTGGTATTGCTATATTATAATTACACATATAGTGGGATTCATTCCTTGTTATTATATATTTATACATGCACATACCATGATTTAGTCAATTTTATTTCCCAGGACCTCCCCGTTTTTTAGAGAGACTTTTAAATCCCTTCTTCCACACATCTTTGACCACTTTAAAATTCCTAGCTTAAGTGTATCCTCCTGCCCCCCCACCTGCTGGAGTCCACATAGGAGAAGATGGGCATACATATTGACAGATTCTTGAGGAATATTTTATCCTTGCCCCATCCAACAGCAAGATAAAGATAGGTAAGTTTCCTTGCTGTATTTTTCTGCACAGAGGACTTATTTCTTGTTTACCCTATTCAGAAGATGTAGTCCTTTAGCACTCTAGCTTTATCTGGGTATCCCATTAGGAAGTTAGAGCTTTATTTCCACTTCCCAGAACTCTTACTGTCCTTCAAAACAGAAGTACAAAACCTCCATGTTTCAGCAGATACTCTCAAAGAGAAAACCGGCTTTGGCTTGTACCTACCTACATCCTAGACTTCCTACCTTCAGTTCATTCTGCTTTTGTTAAATTAACAATTGTCTTTGCTAACTCATGACTTGTTTAAACCTCTTAAAACACTTCCTCAGCTTCGAAATTTGTGCTCATACTTGTTTAGAGCATATTGTTTAATATTTGTTAGATGCCTGTTGAATGAAGATGTACATTTGCCATCAAGGCTGGTCACTGAGCACATCATTTGCTATGAACAATTGCATTTTACAAAATTAAAATCTAAAGACCCACAATTTTTATTGCCCATGATATTATGACTCAGCAGAATAAATACCAAGAAAAGAACCCTTCTCTGTGTTATCTCTGTTTTTATCTGGCAAGAAAATGAAAATTTTCCTTTTATGCTGTTGCTTATTAACTGACACATTCAGTCTTTATGACCATCTCTACATAAATGAGGTAGACATTTATTTTGTAATGATAGGGATTATGATGCTATTCCTGATGTTGATGCCAACTTTATGCTTTAAGTATTTTGAAACTTGTTGACACATATTATCTTCTGGCCTAGTTTGGCTCTGTAACCAGCTGAAGATCCAGGTTGTACAATGCAAGAGAACAATCATAATTTAAGTAAATGTAGGTTCTTTAATGTCTTTAATTTATACCAGAGGGTCCCAACAGTAGATAAGTCACCAGAATGAATACAGGGGATCTGCAACTCTGTCTCTGATCTGCTATGGAAGTAAATTACCTTACTTTTCAGGATTCATGCTGAAAATATCAACATTGCATTTTTTTCCTAAGAGATTATTGCATAGTAATAAAAGTTGCAATTATACAAAAGTTTATATTGTTGGTATACAGCTTAACTGAGGAAAAAAATGAAACCTACCACAGAGTAACAAAAATTTCTGATACTTTAATCAAGATTTTTATCTGGCATTTCTGATTAAAATAAACATTTTATTGGCAATTCAGTCTATTCACGGTTGAAAACAAATCAAAGAGTAATGTCTTGGGGCTGGGATTGTGGCTCAGTGGTAGAGCGCCTGCCTTGCATGCATGAGGCACTGTGTTCAATCCTCAGCACCACAAAAAAATAAATAAAAATATCATGTTCATCTACAATTAAAAAAAATTTTTTTTAAAGAGTAATGTCTTTAAATAAGAAAGAGATAAGAAAGTTTTGGTTGACAGTAATAGCATTAATTTTTATTGTAAAATTATTTAAAATCTTCTTGGGGGGGCACTTAGGATTGAACACAAAGCCTGGATAATAAGCCAGACAAGCAGTGTACCCCTGAGCTGTATCCCCAACCCTTAATATCCTGCTAAATACTGATGGCAAATATAAAGTTCCCTAAAGGAAGAGAAATAAGTAGAAATAGAGTCATGTTTCTCATATATGCTAACAAAAAGCTAAGAGAATTTGATGCTGTGAATATATAGCTCTAAGATTGAAAATATAGTGCTTCATGGAACATTTTCTAAAACAGACCATATTTTAGGCCACAAAGCGAATCTCAGAAAATATAAAAAAAATAGAGATAATACCTTGAATTCTATCAAATCACAATGAAATGAAGATTAAAAATAGAAACTACTCTAAACACCTCAAAACTAAATACTTTTGAGTGATGAATGAATAGCAGAAGAAATCAAGTGAGAAATTAAAAAACCATCTAGAGGTAAATGAGAATAGTGATACATTATATCAAAATCTCTGGGACACTGTGAAGGAAGTGCTAAGAAGAAAGTTCATATCATTAAGCTCATACATTAAAAGAATTGGAAGATATCAAATAAATAATCTAACATTATATCTCAAGGCCCTAGAAGAAGAATAAACCAACACCAAAAATCACTAGAAGACAAAACCAGAGCCAAAATTAATGAATTTGAGATTAAAAAACAATTCAAAAGTTTAATGAAACAAAAAGTGGGTATTTTGAAAGAATAATAAAAATTGATAAACCCTTAGCCAAGCTAACCAAAAGATGGAAAAAACTAAATTATTAAAATATGTAATGAAAAAAGAAATATCACCACAGAAACTACTGAAATCTAGAGGATTATCAGAAACTATTTTGAAAATGTATACTCCATTAAGCTAGGAAATCTTGAAGCCATCAACAAATTCCTGCTGACATATGACATACCCAAACTTAATGAAGAAGACATAGAAAATTTAAACAAATTAATGTCAAGTAATGAAATTGAAGAAGCCACAAAAGCATACGAACAAGGAAAAGCTCAGGACCAGGTGGATTCTCAGCCAAGTTCTTCTAGACCTTTAAAGAAATAATACCAATCATCCTCAAATTATTCCATGAAATAGAAAAGGAGGGAACTCTTCTCAACTCATTCTATGAAGCTAGTATCCCCATGATACCAAAACCAAAGAAGGACACATCAAGGAAAGAAAGCTTCGGACCAATATCCTTGATGAACATATATGCAAAAATTCTTAATAAAATACTGGCAAATTGCACACAAAAATACATTAAGAAGACAGTGCATCATGACCAAGTGGGTTTCATTTCAGGGATGCAAGGATGGTTCAACATACAAGAAATCAAAAAATGTAATCCATCACTTAAATAGACTTTAAAAATCACATGATTATCTCAATAGGTGCTGAAAAAGCATTTGACAAAATATAGCATCCATTCATGTTTAAAACACTTGAAAAACTAGGCATAGAAGGAATGTACCTCAACATTGTAAAAGCTATAAATGACAAACCCAATGTCAACATCATTCTGAATGGATACAAATGGAAAGAATTCCCTCTGAAAACTGAAACAGGACAAGGATGCCTCTTACACAACTTCTATTCAATCTAGTTCTTGAAACTCTAGCCAGAGCAATGAGGCAAAAGAAAGATATTAAAGGGACATGAGTAGGAAAATAAAAACTCAAACAATCTCTTTTTGCCAAAAACATGATCCTATCTTTAGAAAACCCCCAAAAAACTCCACCAGAAAACTTCTAGAACTCATACATAAATTCAGCAAAGTAACAAATACAAAATAAACACCCATTAATCAATCACTTTCCTATACTCCACTAATAAATCTGCTAAAAGAGAAATTAGGAAAACTATGCCATTCACAATATCCTCAAAAGAAATGAAATACTTGTTAACCAATCTAACAAAAAAGGTGAAGTATTTTTACAGTGAAAACTACAGACCACTAAAGAAAGAAATTGAAGACCTTAAAATATGGAAAGATTTCCCATATTCTTAGGCAGAATTAACATCATCAAAATGATCATACTTATAAAACACTATACAGATTCAATATAATTACCATCAAAATTCCAATGATGTTCTTCATAGAAGTAGTAAAAGCAGTCATGAAATTCATCTGGAAAATTAAGGGGCCCAGAATATCCAAAGTAATACTTAGCAAGAAATGCAAAGCAAGAGGCATCACAATACCAGACATTAAATTATACTGAAGAGTGATAGTAAGGAAAACAGCATGGTATTGGCACCAAAACAGGTATAAAGACCAATGGAATAGAATTGAAGACCCAGAGACAAACCCACATAAATATAGTTATCTCATGCTAGACAAAGATGCCAAAAATATATCTTGGAGAAAAGATAACCCTTTTTTTAGGAAAAAAAATGGTGCTGAGATAACTGGAAAGCCATATATAGGAGGATGAAATTTAACCCCTATCTCTCACCCTACACAAAACTCAATTAAAAGTAGATCCAAGACCTAGGAATTAGATCAGAAACCCAGCACCTGTTACAACAAAATGTAGGCCCCACACTCTAACATAAAAGCATAGGAACTAACTTCCTTAACAAGTCTCCTAAAGCACAAGAAGTAAAACCCCAAATCAACAAATGAGATGGCATCAAATTAAAAAGTTTTTTCACAGCAAAGCAAACAAGAGTGTGAAGAGAGAGCCTACAGAATGGAAAAAAATCTTTGCCACCTGTACCTCAGACAGGGCATTAATATTCAGGATATACAAAGAACTCAAAGAACTTACCACCAAAAAATCAAATAACCCAGTGAATAATTCCACAAAGGAACTAAACAGACACTTCTCAAAAGAAGAAATATGAATAGTCAACAAATACATGAAAAAAAAAAAGTTCAACATCTCTAGTAATTAGAGAAATGCAAATTAAAACTACACTGAGATTTCATTTCACTCCAGTCAGAATGGCAATTATCAAGAAAACAAGTCATAATCAATATTACAAGGATATGAGGAAAAAGGTACATTCATACATTGTTGGTTGGGCTGCAAATTGGTACAACCTCTCTGGAAAGAAGTATGTAGATTCCTCATAAAACTAGGAATGGAACCACCATTTGACCCAGTTAACCCACTCCTTGATATATATTTAAAAGATTTAAAATCAGCTTACTACAATGACATAGTCACATCAATGTTTATAGAAGCACAGTTCACAACAGCTAAACTATGAAGCCAATTTAGGTGCCCTTCAACAGATGAACGGATAAAGAAAATGTTGTATATATGCACAATGGAATATTACTCAGCCATAAAGAAGAATGATTTTATGACTTTTGCCAGTAAATGATCATGCTAAGTGAATAAGCCAATTGACATTTGCCAGTAAATGATCATGCTAAGTGAATAAGCCAATTCTTCAAAACCAAAATTCAAATGTTGCCATTGATATGTGGAAGCTAACTCATAATAAGGATCAGGGGGGATAGAAGTTCAGTGGAATAGACAATGGGAATTGAAGGGAAGGGGCATATGGGAAAAAGAAAGAGAACAAATGAATCTAATATAACTTTCCCATGTACATACATGAATATACCACAGTGAATATCACCATTAAGTACATCCATAAGAAATAAATTTTTAAAAATAACTATTGGTAAATGGCAGAAAGATCAATAGAAGGAACAAAAAGCAGGGGGATGGGGAAAGTAGAGGAGAAGCAGAGGTAACTGGGATCTGAACTAGAACATGATATATTCCATGCTTTAATTATTATGTCCAAACAGATTCTATCATCATGTATAACTAAACAATCCAAAGAAAATAATTACTAGTAAATATAAAAAATAAGAATAAAAATATAGTGCTTGATTACTTTGAAGTTCAAATATTTACACTGATAAATATATCTTTGAATAGATATAAAGTTGCAATGATCAAAGTATAAAGAGAGCCAGGTGTGGTGGCTCACACCTGTAATCCCAGCACTTCCGGAGGCTGAGACAGGAGAATCGCGAGTTCAAAGCCAGCCTCAGCAACGGCGAGGCACTAAGCAACTCAGTGAGACCATCTCTACGTTAAACACAGAATAGGACTGGGGCTGGGGCTGGGGCTGGGGCTCAGTGGTCAAGTACCCTTGAGTTCAATCCCTCGTACCAAAAAATAAAAATAAAAAGTCTAAAAAGAAGATTTTAGGTGTCAGAGTGATTTGTTTTCTAAAGACAATAATGAAACATGGTTCCATTATTCTGTTTTCTGCTGCTGTGACAAAATGCCCAGTAAAATCAGTTTAAAGGAAGAAAGATTTATCTGCGTACATGGTTTCAGAAATTTCAGGCCATGGTCATTTGGCTCTGTTGTTTCTGGGACTATGGTCAGGCAGAGCATCATTGCAGACAGCATGTGGTAGAGCAGAATTGCTCTTTAGTTTTAATTTTTTATTTTTTTTATCTTTTTATTTGTTGATAGACCTTTATTTAGGTTATTTATTTATATACAATGCTGAGAGTCAAACCCAGTGCCTCACACATGCTAGGCACGCACTCTCCCACTGGTGTCTCACTTAGTGCCTCGCCGTTGCTGAGGCTGGCTTTGAACTCGCTCTCCCAGCCTCTATAAGCTAAGCAGTTCTGGGCTGGGTAGTGGGGAGCTAGAAAGAGCATGTACACACGTGAGAGCAAGTGGAACAAAACACACACTTCAAAGGTACACCCCCACTGACATACTTCCTCCAACTCGGCCCTATCCCCTGGAGTTTCTACTACTACCCTATAGTGGTGGGACCAAGCTCTCAGCACATGACCTTTTGGGGGACATTTAAGATCCAAACCATAACAACGGTCTAATAAAATTTTGGATTCAGATCATGGGAATTACTGATCTCTCTTTCCTCTCTATAGTTCAAGCTGATTATTCGATTGTGCTTGCAAAGTTATAAGAAGTCTACTTACTTTTCATAGGGGAAATGAAATGTGGTACTGTGTTCAGGCAAATGTGTCTCATTAAAATAAATGGAAAACCTGGGATTATTTATCCTAGAGAAGATAATTGAATGTATATTGACTTATACTAATTGCTTATTCCTTCTCACTTCTCTTATATCTTATTATTGCTAAATGGTCACAGCATTCAATTTCTGGTTCTTTTCTCTTTTCCATCTTTCCTAACTTCAAATGGTCATTGCATCTGGTCTCATGGCTTCGAGTACCATCTATATCCTGGCAGCTATCACACATACATCACCACCTCTTACCTCTCTCAAGAACCCTAGCATCTCATATACTATTTTCTCTCTCCATGTGAATGCATAATTGTTGTTTCAAACATAATAACTAACCTCCTTTTCTGACAACCTTCATCCCCTTTCCTTGAAACCAGCTCCTTGTGCTTTCATCCCCATCTAAGTTAATGACAACTCCATCCTTCATTTGCTGAGGTCAAGGCTATTGTAGTCATGCTTGACTCCCCTGCTTCTCTGATCATTGCAAGGGGGACGTGATGCCTGACAGATGTGTGGGAGGAAGATGGAGGACATGCATAGATTTAAGGAGGAGTCTTTCTTGTCTCAGCACATCATAGAAAGTCTGTGCTTGGAGGAGATATTTGACAGTGAAGACTCATCACGAGTGAATCTTTCAAGAAGAGCTCCTGTAGTTATGGACACCTGCTGATCTTGTCAGGTCTGTGGATGAGCAAGAGGAAGGCTTGATACAAGTTACATTCTAAAATGGGTAGCCTCCTCCAGGAGAGGTTGTTTTGAGATATTTGAAAGAGTCTGACTATGAATACACTCGAGTGTTGGCAACTGCGAGGCACACAGCGATGCCTGGTTTTAGTGACACAAAGAACAAAGCTTTTAATGATGGTTTCACCCACAGTTTGCAATGTAAAACTCAACACCTGTGACTGTTCAGTCTTCTGTTATTGTGGAAATAATTATACTATTCATGGAACACAATAATATGCAATATTTCTCAGAGGAAAAAGAACAATTCCTGCCTCTCCTAGTTCAATTTCCAGAGCAAAATTCAACATCTTTACTGTTCTGTGGGACAAATAAGAGCAAAATCAAAAGCACACTGACAACTGTGAAAAGATGAAAAGAAGATGGCTACGGATCTCACTGAAGATATTTATTTTTAATTTTTCCTCTCACTTGTCTTTTGTATAAAAACAGTGTATTTTGAAAGCTAGTATTTAACCTACTATTATTCTCTATTGTTCCATGTATAAAAAAAGATTATTCATTTCCTGTATACTGACAGTGCCTTTGTGTGGATATACTATAATCAATGGGTGAAAAACATTGGAGGTTTTCATTTGCTCTAAAATTTAGTATTCCAGTGAGTATTAGGACTCACTGGAATACAAGATTGCCACAATTTACATAGGTCTAAATAAATATAAATATGGCTAAATATCAAGGATGAAGACATTCTGCCACTCTCCTCATGGACAAGGTTATTGGTCTCTACCACACCAATGGACTTGCCAGTGCAGCCAGTGGAAGAATAAAGGCAACTCTGCTTCCGAAAGTCAATCCATAACAAGGGCTGGAGACGAAGGCCAGGGATATACAGCTGGGGAAGAGTCTGACTTCTGACCAGCCTCAGTGGACTGAGTGAAATATATTTTCGTCCTGGTTCAATTGAGGATCTGACTGTAGTAATTGCCCTTCAGTTCTTTTAAGTTTGGTTGGACTGAAAAGGAATAAAAGCACCAAAGTTTTGCAATGAATTAATATGGCAAAGTACTTTGGCAACATGTTTCTCTCTGGTTCTTAAGGTCAAAATTATTCTTTTCTTATTATTGTCTGAAGGGTCCATTAGATAAGAGAGAACAAAGAAATTAATAGAAAGTCAGAGACTTATTAGTTATGAGTTTCTTATAATTCACTAAAATATAAGTAAATGGCAAAGTCAAAGATGGATTATTTGCCTCTGTCTCCTTGTGCAAATAATACATTGCATTGTCTTTGTGTGCTGTAAATAGAGAAATAAATAAGTCCTTTTCAGTTTTAATGCTTAAGGAATTATATAAGAATCGGATGCTGTAAAAAGCTTAATCCAAAAAAACCTTGTATGTAAGTTTTATTATGATTGGAAATCATTCATTCAGAACCAGGAGATAGGTAGGCATTAATATTAGCTTCACTGTCACTTTTGTGAAAGTGAAAACTGTTTCTTAAGCAGAGAGGCTTATTTGCCCAGATAATGTGGAAGCCATCCACATAAGTAAGAAACAAATATTTTAATAGATTTTTTTAAAATTTGAGATTGTATTAGCTTCCCAGAGCTGATGTAACATATTGCCACAAACTTAAAACAACAATTTATTCTCTCAGAGTGTTGAGAGTCTGAAATCAGGCTATCAACAGTGCAGTGGTCTCTGGAGGCTCTCAGGGAAGATTCTTCATTGCTCCCTAAATTTTTCTTCTTATTATAAGGACATTCATCACTGTACTAGGCCTACCCTAATCAGCATGGCCTCATCTTAACATGATTTATCTTCAAAAATTCTTTCTTTTTTTTCTCTTGTTTTGTTTTCTTTTTTGAGGGGTGGGAGGAGATACCAGGGACTGAACTCAGGAGCACTCAACCATTGAGCCACATCCCCAACTCTATTTTGTATTTTATTTAGACACAGGGTCTCACTGAGTTGCTTAGCGCCTCACTGTTGCTGAGGCTGGCTTTGAACTCGAGATCCTCCTGCCTCAGCCTCCCAAGCCACTGGGATTACAGGCATATGCCACCACACCCAGCTTTTTCCTTCATTTTTAATTGGTGAGTTAAACTTGTACATATTGATGGGATTTGCTTTTACATATTCATACATGCACACAACATAATAATATAATTTGGCCAATTTCACTCCCTAGCATGTTCTCCTCTCCCTTCCTACCTCCCATTCCTTAGTTCCTTTCCTCTACTGACTTCCCTTTGATTTTTAGGAGATTCACCCCCCACCTTTGTTTTCCTTTTTCTTCTCTAGTTTCTGCATATGAGAGAAAACATATGGCCCTTACTCTTCTGAGTCTGACTTATTTCACTTAACATGGTCTCTAATTCCATCCATTTTCCTGCAAATGCCATGATTTTATTTTTATTTATGGCTGAATAAATCTCCACTGCGTACATATACTGCATTTTCTTTATCCATTCATCCATTGATGGACACCTGGCTAGTTCCATAGTTTGGCTATTGTGCATTGTGCTGCTGTAAACATGAGCATGCAAGCATCATCATAGTGAGATGACTTTCATTCTTCAGGGTAATTATTGAGAAGTAGGCCATATGGTGGTTCCATTCATAGCCCTTGGAGGAACCCCCATACTGATTCCCATAGTGGTTGTGCTAATTTAGAGTCCCATCAACAGTGTAAAGGTGTTCCTTTTTTTCCACATCAAAGATCCTATTTCTAAATAGTGTCATATTCATAGGTACCAGGAGTTAGGATCTGAACATATATTTTTGGGGCGGACAAAATTCAATCCAGTACAGAAATTAAGTAGAAGTATTATATTATAAATTATGAAAATAATTATATGGTCTAGGTCTCAAAATATGATTTTGCTCCTTTTTGTACATTTTGCTACTTATCAGCTTCTTTCCCTTGAGTGCCCTGAAGGTTGATGATCCTTCTCCCTTCAATATTTACAAAACAAAAGGAAAGAATTAGAGAGATAATAGATTAAGGGGAGCACATTACAATTTGAAGCCCATATCAAGTTAGGAAAACATAAATCTCATGAGTTATTTCAATATAGTGAATTAAATAGGAGGAATTGGGAATGAAAAGGCAAAAAAGAAGCCCTGAGGTGTCACAGATCTAGTATTTGTAGGGGGACCCAAGCAAAGTGTTTGGAACTGAAACTTAGCAAAAAGGTTAAGGGACCCAGGCCCCTAGAGAACACTGAGCAGCCAATGCTGGTGTCTCTGGAGTGTACAGTGAAGGGAATTCTGTGAGTATGGGAAGAACTAGAAGCCAGAACCAACTACCCAGGTGAAGGACTGTTGCTGAGATGACATGCAGGAGTAGCAAACCCTTGAGTTACAGTGTGTCCCTTCTCCTTCTGCCTGCGGTCAGCATCCTATCACATACCCTCTAAAAGCTATCCAGTAAAAAGCAACAAGAATCAGAGAGGTGATTGCCCCAGCATCATGAAGCCGAGTATGGAAAGGTTACTTTGGAACTGAGATATAGAGTTTAATAAGCAGCAGACGCAGATTTGCAGTCAGATTTTCACACTGGAAAGATCAGTTAACATTGGAAGCTGATAGAAGACAAGAGAAAAGATAAGTCAATGAAAACTAGAAAGAAGTGTGCATAGAAAGGGAGAAAGGGAAGAAAGATATTTGGTTTTCAAGACCAGCAAGTGGAATAGTATGAAGTTGGTTGAATACCCGCCACTATCAGATACTTTTTACCTCTTAAAACACTTTGGCTGGAGATGAAGGCATGGTGGGAAATATTCATCTTCTCATTAGGGAGATCCCGGTGGAAAATGCTCTATGACCTGGGACAACTGCTGACCCTGTATCACTACACAAATTCTATAAATTGGGAATGACTATTACCTATTATATGCTACTTTGCCATGCACTGAGGGGAATAGGAAGTAAGTACGAACACAGACATAGTTAACTGATAAAGTAATCAATGCATTAGGACTTCAGAGAAGAAATAATAGACTGAATTTTTTATGGCTGTATTTCTCAAGCATTTTGTTTTTTCATTATTGATCCTCGAAGAAACTTTTTAGGTATTTCCCCCCTAATTATGCCCTCCTCCCATGAAATTTTAATACATATCTATACTGTATATATGTTCACATACTGAAGACATTTGGAGAGCCACAAACAATTATAATGTCTAAGATTTCCTCCTTCCACACTTTCCAAAACAAAGTTTTGACCCCAGTGACAGTTCATGTTGTAGTGGGGCTTCTTTAGAACTTTCTCAGTGGTAATGCAATTTATCCTCTGTGTTAGTTAGTGTTCTATCCCTTTGACCAAAATACCTGACCACAACAGCTCAGAGAAGGAATTTATTTTGGCTCACCTTTCAGAAGTCCATTCTTGGCAGGTTCCATTGCTCTGGGCTCAAAGAAATACAGAGCCTTATAGCCAAAGGATGCTTCAGAGAAAAACTACAAAAGCAAAGAGCAGGAGGAGGAAAAGGGCCACAGGGAAAACACACCCCTTCAGGGCAGGCCCTAGCAACACACCTCCTCCAGCCATGCCCCAACTACCTAACAAGACCACCGAGTCAGGACCTTCAAACTAGTATGCACTGATTAGGTTGCATTTCTCATGATTTAATTTACCTGTGAATATTCCTGCATTAACACAGGAGCTTTCGGGGGATATTTCATATCCAAACTAAACATCCTGCAGTTGTTCTGAAAATTGCTCTAGGAAAATTCCCTGGAGAATTTCGACCACTGAGCCACATCCCCAGCCCTATTTTGTATTTTAGGTAGACACAGGGACTCACTGAGTTGCTTAGCCCCCTCGCCTTTGCTGAGGCTGGCTTTAAACTTGCGATTCTCCTGTTTCAGCCTTCCTAAGTGCTGGGATTACAGGCTTGCGCCACCATGCCCGGTTCTAACTCCTCTTCTTAAGAGAACACATTCTCATAAATGTTTTGTAAGAATCTCCATCTCAAATGTTGCATTTGGAAACATGATTTAAGACACACCTTTGTGGCTAGAGTAGTCAAGAAGGTTTCATTAATAAGTTTCGTTTAAAAAAAAAGATATTAAGAAAAGAAGATTGAATAAAGTATGTTTGTGGGTATCCATAATGAGCAAAAATATGGAGGGTTTTAGAGATGGTGAAAAAGCTGGCTTGGTTATAGCATGAGATGCAAGCTTAGGGGTAAATTTCAAACAGGTCAATACAGTAGCCCTAGGGCTATTTCAGAGAATGGCACTTCTGTGTCTTGTCAGGGGATTAGGTCATCAAGGAATTTTCTAAAGAAAGCAAGGCAATTCGATCTGTTATCTTTGGGGAATAATTTACTGTGAGCTTGTTTGCTTACTTCAGCATGGGACAGTCAGGCAGACATCCACGTGGAAGGTGCAGGGGTGATTTAGAGTAGGACAACAAAATGCCAGGTTACGTGGTTCACCTACACTAGTTGTAGGAATGTAGAAAAGGGAGTGACTGGTGTGGTTGGTGAACCTCATGCAGATCCTGAGTGATCAAGCAGAGCAAGTGGAGATACACAATTTGGCATTTGATACCATTTATAATTATAAATGACATTACCCCATTAAAGCTGCTTCATTGTAGTGGGATTAGGAATAGGTAAAAAGAAGATACCTGTGGAAGATAACCTTTTCAACAGTTCTTTAATCTCAGGGAATTACTATTTCCAGAAAAGCAAGCTCAGAGTTTGTGAGATGCTCTCCTTTTAGACAAAGGAGATTCCCGCTGAGTTTCATTCTCCTTTTTTGGCAGAAAAATCAATCTGTATCTCACAGATTTAGAAGAGGACAATGAAAACTCTTTACTGTGGAACCCTAAGGCTAATGGCCCTAAGCATCTGATGAATGCATCCATTAAAGTGCAGCAGAGGCCAAAAAAGAGACTGGTGGAAATAAGCATGACTAAAGGATATGGGATCCAAGAGAAGGACTTATTGCATCTAGAATGGAAGGGGTAGAGAAATACATGGTTAAATAAGCAGAAAATGATGTTGGCCATGTGTTTTTGACTTTGTCCAGATGAAGATCCATCAATTCGTGTTGGTTCCATGTTTTTACTCCTTCTCAAAATTGTCCCCATTTCTCAACACTTACTGTCCCTGCTTGGATGGGGCATTTCTCAGCCCAACTATGGCAACACTCACCCACTTTCTGCTTCATGCTTTGCCACGCCTCCTATCCCAATTCATTTCCTATTCTGCTGCCTGTGATCTTTCTAAAACAGTCAACCCATCGTTCCACAAATATTGGTGAGGCACAAGCAAGGAATGCCCTCTGCTGGGTGCTGGGCACTGTATACACCAATAGAAGAAAGAAAGAACAGGAGAAATTTATTTCAAATAATTGGCTCAAGTGATTACAGAGACTAACACTTCCAAAATCTTATGATGAGTTAGGAACCCGAAGATCCTAGATGATAGTGCAGTACCAACCCAATGGCCTGCAGAATTGAGACCCAAAAGAACTGATGTTTTAGTTCAAGTTCACAGGCATGAAAAAGCCAAAGTCTCTGCTCACAAGTAGTCAAGCAGGAGAAATTCCCTCTTCCTGAAGGGACTATGGGTCTTTTTGTTCTATTCAAGCCTTCAACAGATAGGACTAGGCCCACCCTAAGGAGGGCAGTTTTACTCTACCAAATAAACATTAATGTCATCTAAAAACACCCTCACTGAAACACTCAGAACAATTTTTGACCAAATGCCTGAATATCCCGTGACCTAGCCAAGTTGACACATAAAATTAACCCTTAGTCTAGGTGGAAGGTTTGAGGGAAAAAAAGAAAGATCATAAGTAGATAGATATGTGGGGATATAATCAAATGTTCATTTTCATAAGAATAAAATAATTATATAAGAAAATTATTATTGAAATTAATTTTCTGGTTAATGAAAAAGAAATTTAAAACCAAACACTGGGTTAGCATTTGTGCTGGGAGAGCAAGAAAGCAAGTGACTACAATTAGAACAAGCTTCCTTGGATTACTTTTTGTGGATATAAAACATTGACTACATCTGAACTTGATTTAATGCACATTTTAAAATATAGAGCATAGCTCTGAAGTAGACGGAGATTTTTATTTACCAGTTTATGAGCCTGAAACTCCCCCATATAACTCCAAGATGGAGAAGTAAAGAAATTCTGTGCCCCAGAAAGAACAACAGGAGATGAAAGCTGAACACTGGCATCATTTGTGCCCCAGATCTTACAACTATTCCACTAGCAGAGGAGCAGAAACAGCACAGGAGAAACAAAACCTTAATCTGGAAAGAGGCAAGAAATTGTGGCGAGAACCATGTCAAAAATCATAGAACAATAAAAAGCCAAAAAGAAAAAAGCATGGGAGCCGTGAATAAAATGCATCTGTTATCACAATAAATATAAATACATTCAACTTTTGTTAAAAGATATAAACACACAGGGGCTGGGATTGTAGCTCAGCAGTAGAGCGCTTGCCTCGCATGTGTGAGGCCCTGGGTTCGATCCTCAGCACCACATACAAAGCAATAAAATAAAGACATTGTGTCCATCTACAGCTAAAAAAAAATTTTTTTTTTAAAAAGAAGATATAAACACACAAAGAGACAAATATAGACTGAATTTATTTTAAAAGACATTTACTCAAAAAAAAAAATATAAGAAATAGGCATCTATGTAGTGGACAGGAGAGTGGAAAAGAACAAATCTCTTCCCTCCAAGTGGAAAGACAGATTAATTCTAAAAGTGAAAAAAATCAGGAACTACCACTATGAGCAATTTCTTCAGAGTAAGAAAGGATAACCCAAGTTCAAAGTGGTTGAGTCTTTGGGAACAGGCAGTCACCATGACAATGGGATGCACTGGCTTTCATTTAAGTCCTTTTAGAGTAAAGCTACTGTTTTAATTATTAAACTATGTACATGTATAAATTTAATTTTTTAACTTAGTTGATTTTAAAGAAGCGTGCCTTGTTTCTGACCTTCTATGCTACCTTCCATTCAGTTTCTTTTGTTTTATTGCAGGGCGTGTTTAAAGTCAGGTTATGTTTAAGCTCAGTCCTAAAACAAAGAGTTTAAGACTTCATTCTATACATTTCCTGCTAATGTGTATATATATCCAGGGATTCAATAAATATACACAGGGAAATAGGTAAGTGATGAATGAATGAAAACTGAAATGTTCATTTTGCATTGAACACAAAGTCCATCTCTAAGCTGATGAAACTATCATAAACAAAAAAATAAGGCCAACTTGCTGGAATTTTTTGTCAAACTTGTTGTTTTGTCATCATTAGAAATTAATTATCTGGGTATATAATATGTACATTTAATTGAGAAAACATTGGATACACTACAAATCATATATTTAAGAACTTATCAGAGAATTAAAGGTGCAAAAACATAAATGAATAAAATTCAGAGAGGAACAATCCCTTCCTGGGTGGCCACAGACTAGAAATCTCTTTCATCCTGGGAATGAAGAGACAGAGACTGAAGAGTAGTCATGAAACATATGGACAAATTGCAGCAACCTGGAAAAATGGAGTTAATATGCAACTGACCTTGCAGGATAATGTTGAAGATTAGAGTCCAGAGAAGCACCAGACAATTAGTTCTCATGGTTCATGGTTTCTCCAAGGGAATTTTACTCAGTTATGGCTGCTTTCAGGAACCTATAAAACAAAGGGAAATACACAGTATTTGATGAAGCCAGTCCATACCAATGTGAGAATGGATTATGAATGTCACTTCCCAAGTCTGAATTCAGTAACATCAGTAGCTCAATCTTGCCCATGGAAGAAGTATGTATGCCATGGAAATCAGAAAGTCCTCAAACCAGACTTCCTCTTTCAGTCTAGCATATGAAGCACTTATCAGCCCGCTACCACCATATTCCATGGCACAGAACTTAGTCACCAGTTTCATCAGAACCCCAAACCACTTAAATTTATAGTGAAAAGTTAACCAAACATTATCAAGCAGAAATTGAGACCTCTGTGAAAAGATATACATAAAGAAATTCCTAATATTTTCTATTGCAAACATTATAAAGATTGACTAGTTATTTTCATGCACTATTTTTATTGAGTCATCCACAACAAATTCTATTGGCAAATTGATTTAGTCATTATATAAAATTTGGAATGATGCTCCATTTGTATCTAGAATCCAGGAGGGTGCACTTGTATCCTCTTAGATATGAGAGACATGTATGTGTCTATCTTTATTTCTAGAAAAATTGCTTTCAAGTTAATTTAGACACCTTCAAGTACAAGTCACCAGTTTAAAAATCTGAGTTTAAAAATCCAGTTCAAGAAAAAAAAATGAAGCTATAAAGCAACAATACAAAAGGCTGACATTTATAATCTGGTTTCCTATCTCGTTTTCCATGAATCACTATGATGGCAATCGAAAGCCCCAAAGTGCCTCATTCTTCACAAAAGATATGTTCTGAAAAAATTGTCTGTAATTGAAACTTTTGGGTAAAGACAATCATATTGTCATGGTCCAAAATAATTTTGAGATGAATCTTTTATCAAAGTGAAGAGTTCTTCTGAAGTGAAAAGGTAAATGTATTTCCAAGGTGACTTCAATCATGGGGAGGAAGCAGGTGTCGTCACATGACAGTAATGCTTCTTCCCACAGTTATACCAATGAAATTTCCCAACTCTTCACTGCCAGTCCAGTGGTATCTGTGGGGTTTTTTGTTTGTTTGTTTGTTTGGCACTGGGGATTGAACTCAGGGGCACTCAACCACTGTGCCACATCCCCAGCCCTATTTTGTGTTTTATGTAGAGACAGGGTCTCACTGAGTTGCTTAGCGCCTCGCCATTGCTGAGGCTGGCTTTGAACTTGCGATTCTCCTGTCTCAGCCTCCCAAAGTGCAGGGATTACAGGCGTGCGCCACCACGCCAGGCTGGTATCTGTGTTTAAGATGCTCAGATTCTTACATAGGCACGCGGAGACTACCATTTACTCCTCTTACCTCTCACTAAGATGCCATTGACATCTGAAGGATGAAGCCCTGTCCTTCTTCAATCCAGATAGTAGCTGGTTTGGTTGATCATGCAAGCTACTGTGTCTATTCTTTATTTAAATATACAGCAGCACTTATCCCAAGTAAAGTCTCCATCTCCCTTCTGGGCTACACTCCTAATGTAAGGTACAAAGAAATACTGCCTTGTATTGATGACCTTTTGATAAGTCATTGAGACAGTTAGCTTGGAGATGATAACTTGTTAAATTTCTTTTAACTAAAAGAGTCCTTCACTTCTAGACTGGAGTCCAAACCTTTTAGGGGCAGGGAATGTTCTGGGTGAGACGACAATTTTGATGAGAGACTCTATGTTTTACTCAAACCATTTTTCCCCCTCCAGTGTTGAAGTGGTGGTGTTCTTTTGATAATCTTTTGAGTCTCCAGCCCTTTCCTTAGGATGGATGCCTTCCTAAGGGACTCTAGTGTCCTGTATGCAAATGAATATCTAACAAGACATGCCTACAGAGTTCCAGATGCAGGTAGATAGGCAGAAGGTCCAGAGAGGAATTTAGGATTAACTTGGGGCCTCAAGTATATAACAAATTATCTCTTGTTTAAACAACATGAGATGTTTACCTTTCTTAAAAACATACATGTAGAGGGTGTGTGTGTGTGTGTGTGTGTTTAAAGTCACTTCTATACATACTAAAGGGTTGAGGGGACCAGATTATAAATGTTAGCATTTTGTAACGTTGCTTTATAGCTTCACTTTTTTTTTTCCTGAATTGGATTTTTAAACTCAGAAAATAACCTTGAGCCTTCAATTGAGAGTGCCTCATTGCTCACAAAGGATAAATCAGAGTAGTTTTAATCATGCTGAGACAAACTCTTAGAAATTCTGATAATTCTGTGTGACTCCATTAACAATCACAAATGAAGTGATCTTCACACACCAGTGGAATGTCTACCATCCTAACTGGGGCACATTAGCACTAAGGGAATACATATTCCTATATTTTTCTACTAGCAAGCTTTTAGTGTTTGTGTTATCATTATTTTATTTTCATTTATTTTTTGCTTTAAACTACAAATAACAAAGGAGAAAAAAATGTTACATAAATTAGCACAAATTTTCTGGATATGAGTATCAACTGTCCTTTGCTATTTCTTTCTCCTAAAATTGAGTTTTATGTTAATATTAAAGAAAGTTAGACATGGTGGCTCAGAGGGAGTTTCAGGTTATCAGGGAAAATTGTTTCATGGAAGACAACTGATGCCAAAATGGTATTTATGCACTATTCTAAAATTATTGTGACATTTGAGAAAAGTAGTTAAACATGACCTCCACCAGAAGTCATAAGATTATATAATTTTCATGAGACATAAAAGGACATTAATTATATCAAGACTTCTTTTGGGCTGCATTTTCAAATTCTATCCATGACTAGCATTTCAATTTATGAGATAGTTGGACTTTGTGCCATGAAATGTTAGTTAATGTTCTGTCCAGGTACAGAAATTGTTAGAGTCATTTCTCCTGCAGACACTAAAATGACAGCGGCTGATATTCCAAGGAAATGAAAAGCTATTTGCCTGATGAATAGCAAGACAATAGGTGAACCAGAATGCCTAATTCCACTTTTATACAAGTTTCCCTTGGGGTTCAAAATATGAGGCTAATTTAAAACTGAACATGTCTCCTAATTGTTTCTTTCTGGTGTTTTAGAAACTAAACATTCAAGAAAAGACTAAAAGCAGGAAACTCAATATAGTAACTCATATCACACTGTTCTCCATACTCTTTGCAATAATAACGTGATTTTTTTCAAAACTACTCTAGAGAATAAAGGTATTTTTCATCCTGTGACTACATGGAGTGCTTAGCCCTTTATTTCAGAAACATTCATGACCCCATAAAACTGGGCATCCATTGGGAAAAGGCATAAAGGAGAATCCAGAAACACGACAACTCAGGAAAAATGCTTACATTAATATATCTGGCTTATTTCATATCTTAAATCTAAGTTGAAAACATCATGTACTAGTCAATTGCTTCTAGTCTTCCCAATCCTAAATAGCTTTTTGTGACTGAAGCCATTTTCTCCTTAATTCTTTGGGCATTTAATCAGGCACAAATAGAACTTGGGAAGAATGAGCCTGTTGAGAAATGACCATAGACCACAATCTCACAGAGAACCAATTCCCTTCTCATCTTTATCTGATTCTTATTTTCTTGTCTTCCTGCAAAGAAAACCAGATTTTGAAGATGTAGATTTCCTGAGTCAATATGCCAAAAAGGCTGCCTGAGAAGATGAAAACACATGACCTGGAGTGAGAAGAGCATTAGCACTACTGTAGACGAAAGTCCTCCCTGTTGTAGGTAGCACCCATTCAGCTGGAAGTGACAGAAAACCCAACCTAATTTACTCAACAAATGAGGACCACAGGGCCACAGGGACAACAATCAAGAGTGGCTGGATCCAGGGGCTGGGATTGTGGCACAGTGGTAGCATGCCTAGCATGCGTGAGGCACTGGGTTCAATCCTCAGCACCACATAAAAAAAATAAAATAAAGATATTCTGTCCACCTGCAACTAAAAAAATAAATAAATATTAAAAAAAAAAAAGATTGGCTGGATCCAGTGGAGTGAGCATTGGAACAGAACAGGTGTCTGCCTACGTCCCCTCTTCATTGCCTCTCTGTCGCTCCCTTTTCAGAGATCTTCTTCACCTTGGAAAGACATCCAGAAGAATCTGTTTGTTTACACACTCCCAGGTGCAAATCCAGAAGATGCAAGAATTACTCAATTTGATGAAGTAAAACTCCTGGAATTAATTCTGACTGAAAACAAATCACCTTGATTTAAGTCCCATGCCATCCCTTAACTAATTCTGTAGGAAGAGAGATGTGATTGTCAAATCACCTAGGCTTGGATACCCTGCTATTCCAAGAGCTAGGTATAGCATTAGTTTTACTGAGAGCACCTTAGACTAGGAGTGAGTTAAGGATGATGTCCAAGGTAAGGTCACCATGACCAAGAAGAAGTCGTGGAGAGACAGGCAAAAACAATAACTGCTCACTAAACACTATTCCAATAGCTTGTCAAATCTGGCTATACATTATCCAAGAATGTTTATGTAAATATTTAGACACAAGCTAGGGTCCTACCTCAAAACTTCTCAAACATTAGATCGCGAGTAAGAACTGAAGACTGGTATGCCGAAAAGGCTCTATAGATGATTCAGTAATGATCCAGGTCTAAATCATTAAGTGGTCTCAATGAACTCATTTGTCAAATGAGTGTGGTAAAATAATTAGCAATCATCAAACTTTTCCAGCTGTGAACCACTTAACACAATGCCAAGAACCCTAGAGTCCACCTGCCTACTTGCCCTTTCACACTTTACCTGCACTAAACACGCCTCCCTCATGGATATTGTTTCAATAGTGTACCACTCTAAAGAATCTTCTTTTTTAAAAAATTCTAACTAGGATTCTGAGCTCTGCCCTACTTAGAGTAATATGCTTGCCAAGGTTACCAATGTTCCTTAGAATTCATTTTTAAAGTGAATTGTTAATGGAAAATTTCAGCCTAACTACATATTGAAATATAATATGTTGAACTCTGACAATACTTTGTCTCTTCTTTCCTTGTCCTTCTTACTTAGCCATTCTCACCCATTTATATGCCACGGGCCTCAGCATTGCATGATGCTGCATTATCTCTAAAATAATAAAATCAACAGAATGAATAAACAACGATGAAATGGAATAAAATATTGGCAAATCACATATCTAAGAGAGACTGATTTTCAGAACATATAAAGAACTCCTACAACCCAACAACAAAATATCAAGAAATCTGATTTTTAAACTAGACAAAGAAAAAATCAAAATGGGCAAAGACTTGAGACAGATATTTCTCCAAAGATAATATGCACATCATCAACAAGCATATGAACAAATGCTCAGCATCACAAGTCATCAGAGAAGTGTCAATCAATACCACAATGGAAAGAAAAAACGCATAATGAAATGGCACCTTATATGTCCCCACCCTGGTTGCAGTCTTTTTGCTACCAGTTTGATCATTCTTTGTCCTCACAGAGTCTCAAGTTCATTGATATCTCTATCCCATCCCTGTCCATTGGTCTCTATCTGTATTTATGCCCTTTACGTACATTAGATTTTAGAGTCAACAAGTTGAATAACTCTATGCTTAATATTTCTCGGGCTTTTCTTTGCATTGCTAATCCAACCTCACCACTTCCTCCAAGTTTGCACTTAGGCAGCTGAGTTTTACTAGAGAAAAAAAAAATACCAAAGTGCAAAACTTGTGTCACTCCTGTGCTCAAAATCCTCCAATAGTTTTACTTCTCATCTGCTTTAAAGTCAAATTCCTTCCCATGTTCTCAAATACTCTGTGCTCTGTCCTATAGTTTCCACTATAGTTTCATCTCCTCTTCATGTTGCTCCAGCCATGCTGATCTCATTGCTGAATCTTCAACTAGCCATGCATCTTCCTGCCTCAGGACATTTGAATTTCCTGTTTCCCTTACTCAGAATATTTTTCTTCCAGCTGTCTATATGTCTTGCTTTGTCATTGCATTCAGGTGTCTGCTCAAAATTCTCCTTCCCTGACCATCCTATATAATAAAAATCGTCCCAGGATTCAATGATTTCTCTTTGTAGCACCCATCACCACCTAACCTAATACACATGAGAAACTATTTAGTTGATCTTTGCTTGTCTTCCGCTCCAGGAATGTAAGCTCCACAATGACATAGAATTGTTTTGTTTTCTTCATTTCATCAATACCTAGAACAGTGATAATACTCAACAAATATTTATTGAACAAGTAAGTCAATAAAGCAGAACTATTTTTACCACTGTAAGTTTTGGTTGTTATTTCCACTGGGTCTCAAGACTACCTGGCAATTCCACTGTTTTTACCCAATCAACTCAATCTCCCACTCTCCATAATGATTATTTCGCATCCACACTGTCTTTATAAACCTAATTTTCTCATCAACACACACCTATACACACCTACATGTGCATGTGTGCACACACACCCTACATCAGACAACCTTTCTTGTTTCTTTACAAAACACAGATGCTCACAGACAAGAAATCCTGCCCACCTGCCACAATACCTACATACCATACTTTATGCATCCTCATATTTTTCCAATTGCTCATGTTATAAAAGAAAGGGCATGTGCCATCCTCTCTAAACCAGTCAGACGTCATTATTTTAGCTCCTATTTTCTCTTACCTTTTCAGGAACCACCTCCTTCTGGATCTTCTACTAGCCTCAAATCTTCCCGACTTTAAACCATGAAATCAAAATACTCCTCTCTTATCAGCCACAAAACCCAACATGATCACTCTCTCTTCTCCCCTTCATGACTAAACTTTTTAAAGTATTTTTCCTCCTTTGTGATCTCTCCCCTCTTCCCATCCACTCCTCATTCCTCTCTAACCTGATTTATACACCAGAACAGCTTCTGCAAATCTTACCATTGACCAACTTCTGTATTGCCAAAATGTGTGGGTTCAGATTAGGTGAATTGTAATCAGAATGTTGGACTGTTGAGAATGCCTTTTTAAAAAAAATTTATGCCATTTTCTTTAAACTTCTTCGACATCACCCCCTTTTAACTCACCTCCTCCCTCTTCAGCCTCCCTGTCTCCATTGTGTTTCCAGCCTCCTCTTAGCTGGCTTTTGATATTGGCATGCCTCAGAACTCAGTGCTGGTCCCTTCTCTTCCTACTCTATACCTGTTCTTTGGCAGTCTTAGGTCACACGGGGCTTTAATTACCCTCTCTAAACCAACAAATTCAGATTTGCACCTCTAGCCCTATCTTCTCCTCTGAGCCTCTAACTTGCCTCTAAATTTATGTGTTTTCTCTCATTGAACATCTTAAAGACACCTTAGAATCAACCTACCCATAACTGAAATAATCTGTTTTCCCTTCTAACCTACTTTTTTCTTTATTTCCAGTGTTCCCGAGTCTTCCCCCCCCCATATATTGATCTCCAAATTCTATTACTCCTACTTCTTAAATACCTAATGTGTCCTCTTCTTCTTCACCTTGTCTCTCAAATCCTCTAGTTACATCTCAATTTAAAATATTATCACCTATTATCTTTCTTCCATCTGGTCTCTCCATTTTTCTTTTGCCCACTCCAGTCTATTATCCATAGAAGAAATAAGGATATCTCAAAAGGCAACCTTGTCATTTCACATCTAAAATTCTTTAATGGCTCCCATTGCTCTTAGATAAAGACCCAAATCTTTAACATGCCTTGGGATGTATGAAGAGTTGGCCTCTGCCAAGCTCTACAGAACCTCCACCCCTACACAGCAGATGGCCTGGTCTGCAGTGGTAGAAGGCGCTTTGCTCTTTACTACCCCATAATCTTTACACATACCTTGGCTTTTTATCCTTTCCTTTGTATCCAAGGCCTTTTCTTACCCACCTTTACTTAACTCATTCCTACCCTTTCTTCATTCTCTGAATCTCAGTTTTTCCACTCAATTATTTATTTAATTTTTTTTAAGGGAAAACCATCCTGAGTACCAGGCTAGAAGATGTTCTTTCTATATATTCTAATAGTTCCCATCATTTTTCTTTTCAGCCCTTGTCCCAGTAAATAATTGTAAATGTATGCAATTATATGGTAAATATTAGCCTAATAAGGAACCATTATTTTCTAGTTGATATTTTGGTGGTCTATGGTGTGGGGATATTATTTTCAAAAATTTTTTCAGTGAAAATACACTACTCTCATACTGAGAATGACAGAGAAAATTATTTTTAAAATAAAAATTTGCTGACTGAGCAGGTGAATGGTAATATTTATTTTACAGAAACAAAAAATATACACACTGTCATTATCAAAGACATCACAGCTTTAAAATACCAGCTAAGGTCTGCCTCTAGCATTTTTTGATTTAATTAGTCTGGAATGAGGTTTGAGTATTGAGGGTTTTTAAAATTCCCCAGATGATTCTAATGTGCAAATAAATTTGAAATCTACTGTAAAAGAAGATGCTCATGCAATACTTATCAGTGCCCTTTTTACAAGCTGGGTGCCACCGTAATTGAGGTACAATGGGTATAAATACTGGTCGCATGGCTCTCCAAAACAAAAGCCATGTCCATTAACAGCTTTATGTAGCCCTCAACAGAGCACCATATCATCACAGACTCATGGTGGTTAATAAATCTAAATGCAGAATCACTGGGTGAAATGACTCAAGGAGGAGCACTTCTTCCTACTGATTTGGAACATGACTAACTTCTGAGAGATGTTGCACAGATGCTGAGCTCAAGCAGCAGTGTTGAGTCCCTTCAATCAAGGAGCCAGCTCAGTAATAGATAATCAGGGTAACAGACGGTCCCATCCTGCAACAAGGACAAGAACCCAGCTCTTCTCTCAGCATGGCTGGGTTTTAATTCTGACTTTGCCACTTGCTTCGTTTGTGATCTTGATCAAGTTCTTTAATTTTTCTACGCCTCAACCTCTATTTTTAATTCCATGGAAAGGATAAATATACAATAAAATATTTCACATCACTTCAGAGACTTGGTTTGAGGGGATGTGAAGCATCAAGCATAGCAAACCCTGAACACACATCACACATCAGCTGTTAGTATCTTCTCAAGTTAGAACTGGAAATTCCTACCAAAGGATAGGAACTTGTCCATTATGCTTGTTGAAAGCTTATTTGTAGATCAAACAAAATCAAAACTGAAATTACAGAATACCTAAAATGTAATAACGCCAGTAACAAAACTAAAGAAGACCAATAAAGCAGTATTCATTTTCCTAAATCCTTATGATAATGAAGAAAAAAGACTACAATTAATGAAATAACTATCCAAAACCAAAGTTCTCTGAATAAATCAAAAAAATAAAATTAATATAGTATCATAAATTAATGAAGTAAACAACAAAATTATGGAATGAATCAATAAATTCAAGATCTAGTACTTTAACAATAAAGAATTAAATGGACAAAATCTTAGGTAACCTAATTTTAAAAAATCAAGGGGAATAGGGACAAAGCACAAATTTAGGATTTGGATAGAGATTTTATGTTTACGTTTACCTTTTCCAATACTGGAGATTGAACCTAGGGTGCTCTACCTCTGAGCTACATCCCTAGCCCTTTGTATATTTTGTTTTGAGACAAGGTCTTTCTAAGCTGCCCAGGCTGGCCTTGAACTTGCAATTCTTCATCAGCCTCCATAGTTACTGTGATTATAGGCATGCACCACCATGCCTGTCAGCCTTTTTTATATTAAATATTGTATTCTGGGCATAGTTTAAACTGGTAGCAGAAGATTTACATTTTAGAAGTTTTACATTTACTTTTACTTTTGTTCCTAATAGTCCATTAGTGGTTTGGAAGAAGCAATGGTGGTTCTTGGCATCTGTGTGTCCCTGGGAGAAAACTGAGCTGTACATTCTTCTTTTCTTTTTTTTTTTTTTTTTTTTTTTTTTTTTTTTTTTTTTTTTTTTTTTTTTTTTTTTTTTGGCATTTTAAGAACTAGTTGCTAAATCATCCAGTGAATTATTAATTATAGTATTTTTGCATCAGGTTATGGTTTACATGAATAAGTTCATCTTTTGGTATCTGTTACTGAGGAAATCTCAGTGACACACTCTGTAAGCATAAGCACAAAACCTCTAGAGAGGACGGATGCACTAAAAGCCACAGGGAGAAATATAATTGAAAGGGATCTTTACTGTGACAGCAAAGCAATGGAGATGCTGGAGTTCACATTGCAACAGGCTTAAAATATCAGCGCTTAAGTTAAACTACTGGTACTGAGGTCTGGGGAGAAACTTGGGAGAACACATTTTTGAGTTGAAAATTATTAGTATTAATGTTTCTTTGATATCTGAAAAACTTTCCATCCCCTTAAGGAGCAAAGCCCTGTTTTTGTATGATAAACTTGCACCTCACTAGGGTCCATAATGAGGCAAAAGAAAGTTGGGATGTCTTCCAAATTCTCCTATGCAGATTTGTATTATAACCTTCCAGTTGTCAGAACATGTTATCATCTGAGCAAAACTGTCCTTTCCAGGCTCAACATCAAGTAAATTGAATTCAGGGACTTAGGTATTTTTGTCCATAATATTTAGAAAAGCACAGATCACTGGAATGTGGATTTTTTTATTTTTAAATTTTTTTATTATTTAGATTTGTAGTTATATACTTTATAAGAACCAATTGAACTGTGATTTATGTTTCAGAATTTGCAATACTGAAGTTTTGCACTTTCATAAGCTTATTTAAAAGTTTTTCTTCTGTAAAATCAAGGTTCATATATCTCTTCCCTCTTCCTTCACCTAGTTTCTGATAAGCATACACAAAAAACATGTATTATGCCAGAGACTGAGTGAATGGGCTGGTAAATTGTCTTTATAGGGGAGGGGAAAGCTCTGATGTGTACTCTTCACCAATTTCCATGGTTTAAATAGTCCCACTGTGACTGACTTTAAGCTAATATTTAAAATCAATTCTCATGAGCCTGTACCATTGATTGCACCTTTTCTGTATGCTGTTCCTTACCCTACAGCACTTAATGGTCAGGAAATATATGAGCTGAACACACACACACACACACACACACACACACACACACACTTAAAATCTGTAACATAAATAGATATGGGTAGCATCACCTTGCTGGATTGATTCCACTAGAATGGTTTTGTTTGGTGTGGAATTGGAATGGAATAGATTCAAATGAGAAGTCTTTTCAAATTTGAGCGTATCTGGGGCAGCTGGCTCCAACAAGGTGAGGGATAATCAGAAGGTGTTAGTAGAGCAGTGCTGCGGCACCAGCTCAACAAGCCAGCATTGACCTACGAAGGCCTACAATGTACAGGCTTGCTCAGAGTTCCTGAAGACATCACAGCAATCATCAATCTAAAGAAGGAGTATAAGAAGTAGGGAGTTCTCATTCCTGGCTTCCTACTAGTCCATTGGGATGAATATTTCAGATATGCTGAGAAAAAGGAAAAGGAAAAAACATTGGTGGGACTGCAAATTGGACAGCCAATTTGGAAAGCAGTATGGAGATTCCTTAGAACACTTGATATGGAACCACCATTTGATTCAGCTATTTCCCTCCTCGGTCTATACCCAAAGGACTTAAAAACAGCATACTACAGTGACACAGCCACTTCAATGTTTATAGCAGCTCAATTCACAATAGCCAAACTGTGGAAGCAACCTAGATGCCTTTCAATAGATGAATGGATAAAGGAACTGTGGTATATATACACAATAAAATATTACCTGGCAATGAAAGAGAATAAAATTATGGTATTTGCAAGTAAATGGATGGAGTTGGAGAATATCATGCTAAGCAAGTAAGCCATTCCCAAAAAATCAAAGGCCAAATGTTCTCTCTGATAAGTGGATGGTGATCCGTAAGTGGAGAGGAGGGCATGGGATGAATAGAGGAATTTGGATTGGCCAAAGTTGGGGGAGATGGAGGGGTTATGGCGACAGGAAAGATGGCGGCATGAGATGGTCATCATTAACCTAGGTACATGTATGATTGCACAAATGGTGTGACGCTCCATTGTATACAATCAGAGATGTGAAAAATTGAGCTCCATTTGTGTACAATAAATCAATGAGCATTCTTTTGTCATGTAAAAAAAAAAAAAGGAGTATAAGAGCTGGACTACAAAAGCACCCCATAGAACTGTTACATAATTCCACATGGGACACACACAGGACAGAGAAACAACCAAGAGCCAGCTGTGGGTAAAAAAAGGCTGTTGTGAATAATCCAGACACTTCTGGAGTCTGAGGACACTGGTAGTAAATTCCAGTCTGTAGATGGTAATTAAATGCTTGGCAGTTCTAAAACAGAATATCACGGATCCAGAGGAATCCACTCCAGTTAGGGCGCTAGTGATGTTGCAGTAATGTTTATGCCTCAAGTCCACATTGGCCATGAATCATTATGCAGAGCTGAATCTTACTGGCCCCACATGGGGGTGAAGGCAAAGAGCAGGCAAAAGAGTTTGGGGCCATCTCCCTGGAATAATCTGGCTTTGATTCTTTCAGATATGTCTCCTGAGGATTTTTCAGTCCACAAAATACAAAATTAACAGCTATTCTCTAATTTTAAAAATGCTGCAATTAGTCAATCTGGTACTTCTATATCTATACCTGTAGCCCAGAGACCCAGATCTCCATTGTGTGTCAACAGGTGTCTTAGCAAAGGGTTAGATGGGCATATGACATTTTAAAAAATATTTATTTTTTAGTTGTAGGTGGACAGAATATCTTTATTTTATTTTTATGTGGTGCTGAGGATTGAACCCAGTGCCTCACACGTGCTAGGCAAGCACTCTACCACTGAGCCACAACCCCAGCCCGGGCATATGACATTTTAAATTATTTTGTAGGTCAGTGTTTATTCCTTTGAGTTCCTGACAGTTATTTTTTTGCTCTTATATTCCTATAATTGTTTAACACATAGATATAAAGGACTAGGTTAGACTACTCCCAAAGTCATTAGAAGTTAGTAGAAATCCTATTTCTGTTCACCATTTTTAGACATGGAGATTAAGGCACAAATCATACACAAATGCTGGGTAGGTCAACACATAGTAATAGTTCTTGTGCAAAATTTGGGAGTTGAGGGGATCATCATTAACCCATGTTAGTGGAAAAGTTGAAATAGGATTTGTAAATTGAAACTTAACAGAAATCACATAATACCAAAGCCCTAATGTGGGAATGGAATTCAGTTAAGAGAGGGTTGGTGATTTTTCTTCAACTTGAAGGTGAGCCCACTTTGTGGTCATCTCTACTACTCTCTTCCAGTTTACCCTAGTTCTCTTCCTATCCTCCTCACTTTCCATACTTCCTCAACTCCATTTCTTCTTTTTAATTTCCTTTTCCATTCTTTCCCAAATTCACTCTGACTCTGATTCAGAATTTCTTTTGGAGCAGTGCACTTTAAAGCCACTTGAATATAAGGTAACTATGGTAACCACTTGTCAGGATTGTCTACAAACAGGAAGTAATAGGAAGACTGGATTCCCAGGATCTAATTGAGACAGACAGAAGAGGCATCATCCAAGAAGCCCAAAACTCCCAAGTATCAAAGAAGAAATGGCTACCATGAAAACCACCTCAGAAGAAAATCACAGCAAAAGAAATGATTGTTAAGTATTGAGTTTAATACTCATGAACAATATAAGATATCTGCCCTGGAGGAGCTCACAGTCTAGAAACAGAAGAAATAACTGACAAAAATATTAAAATGAACATTCATTTGTTTGATGCAAAGTCACATAGTCTTCACTTCATTCCCATTTTGGAATATGACTCTTATGCTATTTTTTAATAAAACCTCCCCTAATTTTTGCCCCCATAATGCATTTTCTGAATATTTTGATTTTCACAGGAGTAAATTTTAGTGCTCTGACTAAACTGTGAACTCTTTATAAACACTCTGTTCATATTTTAGATTTATTTTCTGTGCTCTGTAACATCAGACACTCAAACATAATAAACAAGCATTTGTATTTGCAGAACATTTTCATAAATGGTACCTCATATAATCTTCACAGCTACTCAGTGGGGTAAGTAAAGTGTGTGTTATTATGACTGGTCTCTAACTTTGCTTTATAACCAAAGAAACTGAAGTTTAAAGGGTCAGAATCCAGACCAAAGTCATGAACCAGAAAAAAACCCACATGCTAGAACTCTAAATCCCATCTCCCTCCATGGCACAGTACTCTCGTAAATACTTATTGATTTACCAATTGCATATAAATATATAATGGCCCTCAAAAGAATACTGATGAAGTTCTTATTACTGAAGACTCTAAAATGTCTGGAATAAGAGAACTTCTCTGCCTAAGGACCAGCCAGCATGCAAGAGTCAAAAGCAGTGAAGGACACCATTGCCCTATACCTCCTATCTTAAATCATAGACTGCTCATTCCTTAATTAATTGTTTCCAGGCAGCCACACTTTGCTCTGACAATAACCTACAGAAATACAATCCACTGAGTCCCTTAAGACTCCTTTCCCATACTCCAATCTGACAGGCTCCATTTTTAAAATTGTGTATCTGAACAAGAAATACAATTTATATCTGTACAAGAAATATGAAATAGAAGCTTATTCCTTTCTCTGTCTTCTCTCACTGGCATGTCCAGAACCCAGATGTCACTGCTGCCCGGTTCCCCCAGGGATCTTTAGAACTGTTCTGAAAGTCAAAGGCAAAGCTGACACAATGTGTCTGCTTCAACAGATGCTGGTGATTTTCCCCTGGCTTCTAGATGCACCTGGAGTCTCATTCTAGTTCCACCCAAGACTTTGCAGGAGCTTTCCATCTGGATATCAACTCTTCATGCTGTCATGTTAGAGGAGCTTCTGCCCCCAGACACCTGTCCTGTGCCCTCCCAGCTTCAGGAGCTCCAGCTGGAGGATGATAATTACAGGAGCAGAATGTGTGCTAGTCTTAACATAACCTCTGAAGAGAACTGAAAACTGTTCAACCCCTAAAGTGTATCTATAACCTGAATGTCCAGGCCTCATTAATTTGCAAGTACATGAAAGAATCTACAAGCATAGAATAGGTATGAAGTACCTAACATGAATGTAGGTTCTCATTCGGTGTTTACTGAATAAAAAGCTTGTCTGGGTATGCATGCTCATGTACATGTATGTTGGGACAACTTACCTATTTAAGTGTGTTTCTTCCCTATTGGACTCTAAGCTCCTTGAGTGAAAGGGCTATAGCTTATTGTTGTCCTTAACCTAATTTGGCACAATGGTTACTCCACTTGCAAGTGTGAAATCCTTTAAATCTTGCTACCTCTGAGTGTTTATGTATTAATTTGAGGCCTTTGTAGGAACTTCATCCACATCTATAAAATCATCCAGGCTGCTGCTCCCCTTCTTCTATTATTCAGCCAAGGCACTGCTGTTTCATATAATTGTTCTCTTTGCTTCTGTGGAAGTGACTCTGGGTCCCCACTGTCCCAGATACAATAGCATTACTTATTTTCTGATGTCTCCATTTTCACAGACACCTGATGCAGGAGTCCACAGCCATAATTCTCAATGGCACTTCAGTTTTTCTAAGGAAAGCCATCTCACCCTTACTGATCACTCACAGTCATCACAACCAAAATTCGATATTGCACAAAAACTTGGTATTGACTTCATCATTCACTATCCAACCAAGATTCAAGTCTCTGCCCTTTCACTCAGGATATAGAAATTCTTGAAAACTGAGAATGGTTCACTTTTATGTTGCACTCTATGAGAGGAATCTGACCATAGAGTCTCTTGGACATCAAAATATTATAATATCAATGAATGTATGTTCCATTTTTACCCTGGGGATATCCATGCACAGGATAACTGGCTAAAACAGGATAAAGTAACAGCTATACCTCTACTCAGAACCAAGACATCTCTCCAGAAGAAGTCCTATTGTTAAATACTCTCTCCTTACACAAATTTCTTTTGTTTTTATGGTAATTCTCCTATTTGTATTCTGAAGGCTGGTTTTCATTGTTCCTCTAATTCTCACTATGACTGTTTAGTCATGTCTGTTCATCTCTGAATCTCTCTTCAAAATTTCTAGTATAACAGCTTCTTGTATTCCCACAGGAATCAATGCATGCAAATAGGTACTTGGGGTGCAGGGAGAGGAAAGAAGGACATGCTATTCTTCACATTTGACTATTCCTACAAAATCTCAGCTCCAGCCATCATGGTCCCCATTGAAATACATAAGGCATAGTTCTGGAATTTTTACTGGAGCTGACATAGAAGTGAGGTTCTTTCCAACAAAGACAAAGAGACAAAATAAAGGAAATAGAGCCCCTTCTTCTCAGAGGGAAAATTCCACAATCCTACTATGATGCATCTGACAGGTATGACTAACAATCAAGGACATGGTACATCCTGAGAAGGTGATTGAAGTGGCTCACATGTCAGAACCCCAGGCTAAGTGGGTCATTCAAACTCAGAATAAGAAGTACTTGCAGCTAGACCTTCCAAAGTGACATCTGGGTAAAGGAGATGACCTATACTAACTTGAGCAATCAGGATTTAGACTAATCACTCTCAAACTTCCTAGAAATTCTAAGTATCAATTGATGTTCTGCAAACTTACTGTTTGGCATGTGTTTTCTAGTCATCACATGTATCATTTGAAAAGTGGAATGTTGGGGAAAGTGAGTAATGTCTTGTTTATTTCATGTATTATATAATTCAGTATATCTGGAGGGAGCTACAAGTAGTGACTGAAGAAACTGGGTGAGTGACTCATGCAGGAGAATGCTCATGATCTGGTTCACACATATTACCCCACAGACTGATATCATTCTCTTCCACTCCATTGACCTGTGCACCAGACTTACCTCATCCAGGATGAGCCAATTATGTACTTTAAGGGGAGGCTAGAAAGGAGTCATATTTTATGATTTCAAAACATATTACAAATCTATAATAATCAAAATAATGTGGTACTGGTATAAAGACAGACAAATAGACCAATGCAGTAGAATAGAGAGCCCAGAAATAAATCTAAATATGTAGAGTCATATGATCTTCAACAAAGATACCAAGACCACTCAATGTGGAAAAAAGAGTCCTTTCCAAAAATGATGCTGGAAAAACTGGATTTCCACATATAGCAGAATGATGTTAGACACTTATCTCACACTGTATACAAAAACCAACTTTAAAAATGTTGTGCATCAAAGGATATTAACAACAGAATAAAAACGCAACCTATGAAATGGGATAAAATATTTGTAAATCATATATCTGGGAGAGACTGATTTTCAGAACATATAAAGAACTCCTGCAACTCAACAACAAAATATCAAGAAATCTTATTTGTTAAAATGGGCAAATAAAAATCAAAATTGGTGAAGAATTTAAACAGATATTTCTCCAAAGAGGATATGCATATTATCAACATGCACATGCTCATTATCAACATGCATATGAAAAGATGCTTGGTATCACAAATCATCAGAGAAGTATCGTTCAAAACCACAATGAAAAACAAATTCCAGAATGAAATGGAATCTCATACCTATTGGAATGGCTACTGTTAAAAGCAAACTAAGCAGAAAATTACAAATGGTAGAGAGGACATGGAGAAATGGAAACCCTTATACTCTGTTGGAAGATAAAGTGGTGTATCTCTATGAAAAACTGTATGGCGAGTCTCAAAAACTTAAAAATAGAACTACCATATTGTCTAGGAAACCCACTTTCCCAAAATTAAAAGTGAGGTCTCAGAGACATTTGTCCTTCCATTTTCAGAGCATCATTATTATACCACAATAGCCAAGTGGTAAAATAACCCAAATGCCCAACAAATGGCTAAATAAAATGTGGTATACACATGGAATAGAATATTACTCAGCCTTAAAAGGGAAGAAAATTCTGTCACCTGATACAACATGGGTAAACCTTGATGGCTCTAAACCAGACACAAAAATATAAATAGTGCATGATTCTGCTTATACAAAGTACCTAAAATAACCTAATTCATAGAAACAAAATAGAAGAGTGGTTACCAATGACTGGAAAGAGGGGAAAGGGAGTTGTTTAATGGCTATAGAGTTTCAGTTTGCAGGATGAAAATGTCCTAGAGATATGTTTCACAACAATGTGAAAACAGTTAAAATTTACCAGCTATTTTTAAGGATATCGGCACTTTAAAAAAGTTAAGATGGTAAAAATTATGTTGTGTTTTTAACTACAATTAAGCAAGCAAACAAACAAATGAATAAACAATGACATGTACACACTAAAACAATGAAGCAAGACTGTAGTAGAATGCCCCCTGGATAGGCCCTGGGCAGCAGAGAGCCACATGGAAGTTCTAGCATCTTTAAAGTGTTGCAAACAGCTGGAGGGGCCCTAAATAATTTGTTGTTTGTAAATGCTAAAGAAAATTTACCAGTGTCATGGTTACGCCTCAGGCCAGCCTGAAGCATGGTTTTGCTGCTCTGGGGAGAAGCCAATATTCTGAGTGGGGACTTTCATACATTTACAGCTCATTCATCCATTCAGCAAACATTTCCTTCTGCTCTGCTACACCTGCCACTACGTAGGCCCTGGGGATCCACAAAGAAGACAAGGCCCAGACTTTAGAGTCCTCAGATCAGAGACTCCCTGTGAGGTGCTTGAACCACATTCCCAGCAAAGACTTGAGATTGGTGGCCTGAACAATTAATGCACAAACTCAAAGCAAATGAACAAGACTTGCTACATCTATAAACCTTTCAACGAGTATAAAAATTCATCAACAGAAATTGGCTCCAGTGTTGTGCAGATTCCTATAAAGCCTCCACAACTGTGGCAACCTGACCTGCTGAAAGTTCTTGCCTCTGCCTCCATCCTGATGCTTTCTTTTCAGCCGGTTCACATATGAAGACCACAAACCCCCTCCCGTCAGCATGTCAATACTCATAAAAGTGACCAAAACCTGTATCTGGTAGATTAAGAGAAGTGATTAGTTCTGTGAGACAATTTATCAGAAACCATTTGAAAAGAAGTGGAGAGTTAACTTTACTACTGACTAACCAAGTAATCTGAATCACACTTGCCTCTTCTAGAGTTTTTATTCATTGATCTCTGCCATTAGATCCTACATGAGGGCCTAGAAAAATTATCCATGGAATCAATTAGTTGGAATTGTGATTTCAAAGATTCTGTCTGCTTCTAAAGCAGTGATTCTTCAAATGTGGTCCTTGCATCAACATCACCTGGAAGCTTATAGAAATACACTCACCCCAGACTTAAGATTCAGAGTTCCTAAAGATGGAGGCCAAGGGTCCATGTTTCGACAAGGCCCTAGGCGATTCTCATGTACACTGAAATCTAAGAAAGACAGCTGTGAAACATGATAGCTTAATTTAAAACACTTGCTTGGGCTTTAAACCTCATGGATTTCTTCTGTACTTCCAAGATAAAATGTACTTTCTAGAGTTAACCCCACTTAGAATTAACCGCTTCTGCATTTTTATTTACCATACTACTCCCCATACAAGCACTGTCACAAAATCTGCTTTATTTTTAAGAATCTATTAATATGTCCATCTCCAGTAGAATGTAAGAACCTTGAAAGCAAGGGCTGAATTTTTTTCTTTTCAGCTTTTTAGCTTTAGGACCTAGGAGGGTATCTATATTTGCTTTGTTGGGTATGGATATCTGGATGGATGGATAGATGGATGGATGGATGGATGGATGGATGGATGGATGGATGGATGGATAAATACATGCATGGATGACACAGTGCTTCAAAATCTAGAAGTCTTGTTTGATTAAAGGAAGGGTTAGTACCAGGCAGCAAGAAACTGTCAACTCGTATTTAGCAATATAAGCCTATTAATGTTCTTGAGCCCTAATAATTTTTTCCAGCTTAAAAAAAAAAACCAGTGCTGGAAGAAGGACTGATTCTGAGTAAACAACTGAGATTTGCTCCTGAACTAACCAGTCCCCTCCGAACAGCCTGGAGACATCACACTGACTTCCAGTTCTCTCACACGAACAAGGCGAATAACACCACCTGCCCTGTGCCTGTCTCATGAGGACACTGAGCATATTAACTAATAATGACTACGAATTGCTTTTGAGGTTCTGGGAGAAGGCTGCTCTATAGACATAAGAAATATTAATAAAAAGATCAAATATGTGATAGTATTTAAAACACACCTCACTATCTTTGCCAAAGTCAAGCAGAAAGCAGAAAGACTGCCTTCCCCTGAAACAGGAATCCAGGATGATCCACATTCTGTTTGCTTCTTCCATGATAGACTTTGTGTGTGCAGCTTTTAGAAATCCTTCCTTCAAAATGGAAATGGAAATGGCACACAGAGAAGCTTGGAGGCATAGAAATTAAAACCTACAACTAAATTACCAGAAAGAAGTTATTTTTCTGGCATGATGTGGCAGAGGAGAAAAATAAATTCAAATGCTCTCTCCAAGTATTTATGATCCACCTCAAAGATGATGATGCAAAATCGACCTAGGCCTGCCTATGATTTTGCTTCCTCAATAAAACTGGCAAAATTAAGCTCATCTCCTAAAGATGTTAGGAAGAGAGCATGACATGATATAAAGGATTGTTGTGGTGACAAAGGAGGTCCTTTGCCAAACAACACCTGGCTGTTACCTTGCATTTGTTGATATTTCACTGTAATGGGAAACTTCTCAGCATATTAAAAGTCCCTTGAACATGTGAAATATGAATATTTGTGCTTGATTAGTCTACCCAATAATGCTTTACAGTAGATATTATCATTTCCACCTTATACATAAGAGGAGTGAACATTAAAGAAGATTATTAAATAGTTTAAGGTCATGGTTAATGAGTGGCAGAGCTAAAACATCCCCCACAACTTCTGATTGAACTTCCAAGTCAACTGCTTTATTAGTTTAAGGAATCCTATGGAGGAAGAAAGGGAGAGAAAGATAGAGACTTCCTAAAATTTCACGAACCTGTATTTCTAAGCAATATTGTCAGATCTCTGATTGTGTTATTCTGAATTCCATTGATTTGGAAAATCACTTAAATCCTAATATTTTCAACTTGGTACAATTCAGAAAAAAATTGTCTCAATGTCATCTGGTTAACCAGGTAACACTATGCAATATCTCATAAAGGCTCACATGGAATCCTAAAGTATTATAGTTAAAAGTTATTTTGATAATGGGCATATCCAATTTCCTCATTTTACAGATATAGAAGATGAGGTTAAGTGATATCAAATTATTTGCTCAAAGTGATTTAGTTTTCAATTGTTTCTTCAACCTACTTTCTCATGGTGCCACTATCAACTTTCATTTTGGGGGGTTTTGAGGGAGCATAAATATAGATGACTCAGGAAACTTATAAAAATACAATTACAAATTATCAAAGGATTAGCACTAAAAAATATTAAAATCCAGGTTAGGCTGTGCTCCTCTCTCTTGGGGAGGAATTATTCCTAATCACATCTATATTCTGCATTATAGGACTGGGATGGGAACATGAAAGATATAAAATTAGGCCTCATTTTACATTTGATTGTCTGACCTTCAAGAGGATTGTCACACTCCAGCAGAAGAAGGTCAAACATCTATAGAAAACTTACAAATATGCCATCTTTGAGTAAAATAAGAAAAGATGCCCCTTCCTTGATATTCTTTGCTGATATCTGCTGGAAAACTGCCCAAAAAAATATAAAGCCTATATCCATAGTGGGAAAGGCACCCCCAGCACTGTGCCATGCTCAGTGTGCATAGATATCCACAGTGGCCCTGTGCCTGGAAAAGTGAAGTGCTTCTTCCTTCCTCAATGTGATCAGTGATTCTCTTCAGGTCAACCTACTCAGTATAGTGTGTATACTATCTATACACAAACAACCCCAATATTTTGATCTCCTGAGCCAAACTCTTCCCTAAGGTAGAACTCTCCCCTATACAGAACTGCCTGCACAAAGTTTCTAATCACACCTTCAAAAGCAGCTCAAACTCACTGAACACAAATTCAGTCAAAACTGAATGCTTGACTTCCCCTTGCAAATCTCTTCATCATACAGCCTGCCATTTCTCAGTAAATAGAAATTTCACTCTCCCAGCCCTTGAGCCAAAACATTAAAGATCATCTTTGACCCCTTGTATTGATCTTCCACTGTGTATCTAAATCATCAGCAAATCCTATTATCTCTATTTCAAAATAAATCTAGAAAATTTGTCTATATCTACCATATCCACCTTAAAATACATTCATTTCAAAATGTGTTACTACTTCTCAACACTCTGAGTATTTTGTATTCTAACACTTTGAGTAGCATCTGACAACTGCTGGAAAACTGTCCAAAACAACACAAAGCCTATGTCCATATTGGGAAAGGCACCCCCGAGAGCTGTGCAATGCTCAGTGTGCACAGATATCCACAGTGGCCCTCTGCCTAGAAAAGTGAAGTTCTTCGTCCTTCCTTCATGTGACCTGTGATTCCCTTCAGGTCATCCTACACAGGAGCACCTAACCCTGATAGCTATCCTATCTCCCCCTAAATTGCTGAGGACCTCCTTACTGATTTTTCTCTCTGTCCTTGATCAGTGAATTCCTCTAATATTTGAATACGGTATAAATACGGATCAGAGTTTATTTTTCACATAATAGCAAGAGTAATGCTTTTTAAAATGTAAATTATAACATGCTCCTTTTCTGCTTAACACACAGAATGGCTCCTCATTTTATCAGAACAAATTCCAAGCCCTTGCCATAGCCTACAAAGGTCTAGTGCTCCAGCTCCCTACTGCTCCTATAATGTCTCCTGACATCCTCCCTTCATATCAGACTATTTCATTCACACTGGCCTCCTTTATGTTTCCTGAGTGGATTCAACATGCAAATACAATTCGTGATTTTGCAATTGAAATTCCATATGCAGAATTTCTTTCCATCCCTATAAGGACTGGTCTTACTCCCTTATTTGTGCCAGTATGTTACATACATGCACATTTTTAAGGAGACTTTCCCTGAATACTTCTACAACAAAACACCACACCTTTTCTTACCATGCTTTAATTTCCTTCTTTATCTTTACAAGCACTAGATTTCTTAGAATCTATTTGCTCATTGTCTGTTTTCATCATCTATATTGACGCTATCCAATATGTAAGGCATTAGCCACATGGCCATATAAATTTAGAAAAATATTCATTGAAATTGAATAAAATTAAAAATTGAAGCTTTCAGTTATCCTATCTACACTCTTAGTGCTTAAAAGCCACAACAAGGCTATGATAAACTTTAAGCATCTTAAATTTTATAGGTAACAGCATTGCTTATGATAGAGCCCAGAAATAGACCCATACATCTATGATTAATTAATTTTTGAAAAATGTGCTAATGCAATAAGGAGAAGAAAATGGTCCATTCAACAAATGGTACTAGTGCAACTGAGCATGCAGAGGCAAACCAACAAACAATATTTACACCATATTCAAATAATAAAGAAGTTCATAGACCTAAATCAAACTCTGAATTACTAAATCTGCTAGAAAATAAAAGGAAATCATTGTGATTTTGAGCTAGACAAGGATTGCTTAAATATAGCACCAAAAATATGATCCATAAAAGTAAAAAAAAATTGATAAATCAAAATTCACATTTGAGAACTTATGCTCAGGGCTGGGGTTTTGGCTCAGTGGTAGAGTGCTTGCCTAGCATGTGTGAGGCACTAGGTTCGATTCTCAGCATTGCATATAAATAAATGAATAAAATAAAGGTCCATTAACATCTAAAAAAGATTTTAAAAAAGAACTTATGTCTAATAGAAGATGCTAAGAAAATAAAAAGCCAAATCTTATGTTGGAGAAACTATTTGAATGTCACATATCAAAGGGCCTTGTGTATAGAATATGGATATAAAGAATTCTCAAAAATTCAATAATAAGAAAATGAATGACCCAGTTTTTAGAATAGGAAAAAGTTTTAAACAGGCATGTGATGGAAGAAGATATTCAAATGGCAAAAAAGACATGAAAAATATTCAAACTCAAAAACTAATAGAAATTTTAATTATTTATCTATTATTTTTGTCATTGTCATGATTCAGCATATCACCTGAAATACTATACAATGTATGACCATTTGTAATATCTAACAGAATCAGTTCTATTTATGAAACCATAGAAAACAAGACCACTGTGCTTAAATTTTCAAATATGTGTATGTAAAACACAGGCATATTTGTGTGTGTTTAAGCATACATATATGAATTTATTCAATGCCCATTGAAGGGCTTCCATTTCTAATGATAGCCAGGCGGCTAAAAAGTTGATTTCCAATGTTTGAGAAATATCTACATTTAATCTAATTTAAACATTACACAATGTATTCATGTATCAAAATATTACACGTACCCACTAACATGTACAATTTTGTTTCTATGTATTATTTTTAAAAATGTAAAAAAGAATTGTCTTCTAAAAAATTATTTAAACCCCCAAGTTATTAGTAATGTTACATTTAAACTATAAGACATTGCTACGTATATCTTAAAATGTCTAAAATTTTAAAAGATTGACAGTATCAAGACTTGAGGAGGATATGGAGCAACTGGAATATGCTGCCAATGGGAATGTAACATGGTCCTACCTTTTTGAGAAAATATTAGAAGTCTCTTAAAAATTTAGTGTACTAATATATGATCCAGCTAGTTCACCCCTAGGAATACAGTGGCAATGAAATGAAATAACATGTCTATACAAATAATCACTTAAATGTTTACAATAGCTTTAGTTATAATGGTAAAAACTAGAAACAATACAATTGTCTTTCAATAAGTGAATGGGTAAATAAATTGTGGTACAATCATACTCTGGAATACTATTTCTTGGCCAAAGAGAAATTTATATGTAGATGATTGATGCAATATTGATGAATTTCAAGAGTATTATCCCAAATTAAGCCAGATAAAAAGGAGTATATACTATGTGATTCCCCTTCTATAGGGTTAGGGTTAGGGTTAGAGTTCTAGAAAATGCAAAACAAATTCACACTAATAAGAAACAGTTCCACGACTATCTATGAAGTGGCTAGAGGTATTTATCTTAATTGTGATGATGGTTTTACAGGGGTGTTGTATGTGTATATGTATAAAAACTATTACTGCACAATTTAAATACAAGAAGTTTATTATATTTCAATTATACCTCCAAAAGCTATTGAAAATAAATACACACCATATGCAGTATGCAGTTGTGTCATTAATATTTGTCACATAACTTCAGATAATTTCATATTTGTCAGAGATAATTTCAATGGATGGACTGTATAATTGTTCCAGTTCACTTCCAATTTCTTCCACAGATAATGTTTCCCTAAATAATTTGGTGGACAGAAATGAGTGATTTCCAACACTCTAAGGTTTGCTGATGATGTTATTGAATCAGACTAACACAGTATTTCAGTTATGGAAGAAATGAATCTGCATATATGGCAAGATGAGAACTTTCAGTCTACTTTTTCGGAATCCTATCATTTATCCTCCATCATGTGGGAAGCAGACACTAAGAAATGGGAAAACCATAGGTGTCTGTCTCTTATGTGGACTGAAATTATGGTTCATCTGCCTATCATCTCTGTGACTTCAGATAAGATAATTGAACTCAATTGTTTTATTCCATAAAGTGAGGATAAAAATAACACCTACCAATGGAATTTGGACAATTAATCATGATAGTAGGCATTTAACATTCAACATGTCACTGTCCTTCCTGCTTCTCCATTTACTGTAGTAAGATCTATGTTTGTCCTATTCTATAGACAAGCCATCTTTATTTTTTCTCATTTGCTCATAACTATTATTATTCATCCAGGAAACACACATTTGACTATATTGGAGCAAACTAGTATGTATACATATACATATAACCAAATTTATGCACCAACTAAATTAGAGAATTATGCTTTGGCACCAAATTGGTACTTACTTTACCATTAAATTGGTTACCAGTTACCTCAAGATATCCAAAATCCTCAGAGTATTTAAAATACCACTTTAGTGGCAAACCTTCATTTACATGTAATAATTTTAAATCTAATCATCCAGGAATCTCTCAACTTCTCAACCAGAATATTTCAAAATGTAAGTTTGATATCGCATATGTTGGAGCAACTAATAATTTGGTATTCGAAGTATCCCTGAAAATAAACAACTCTGTGGGACTCATTAATACCTTGAATGCTAAAAATCTGACCCAATGGGAACAAATAGTTTCCTCTTTTACTGAATTAAAATAGGAAAGAGAAACACAGAAAGATAGAGATTCAGACTCAAGTACAGTAATAAAATAGAAACAAGATTTCTGACATTCTGCATTTAGTTTGTTTCTGTTTGTTTTTAATTCTGAAATGGAAAAAATTACATAAAAGCAATGAAGCTGAAAATGAATTCAGATATTATACAATCATTGTTAACTCATCAAATTTAAACAGTGAAGGTTGAAATTGTGCTCTCAGACTATGTGTTCAAGACTTCTGTAGCAAAATTCTCTGGGTTCTTATAAAACATGTAAAAGTTTGAACTTATTCCCAATCTCTTGATAGTAGGTCCTGATATTTGAGATTTTTACCAAATACCAGTGATTCTTCATACTGTAAATTATGAGAACTCCTGGGCTTTAGAGTGGAGTGGAGACCAGCAGCCAGATCATAAAAAGAAAGAAAAGAATTCAGAGACGTGTTCCTATTTCTAATCCAAAAGAAAAAATGAGGATGAAGCCATGTGAAGGACTTTTTGTTTTTTCCTAATGCAGTGAGATGTTATACTGAACCCATTTTAAAAGGGCTATCAAGCTGCCTTTTTAAAAAATGCTTCAGATGGGTTTGGGGATTCAGCTCAGTTGTAGAATTGTAGAACACTTGCTTAGCATGTGTGAGGCTCTGGGTTCAATTGCCAGCACTGCAAAAATAAAATAAAAATTACTCCAAAGCCTGCTGAAAACTCATTTTCAAACATTCTGCTGTTGGATTATTGTCTCTGCCCTGCAGCACATGGTGTTTAATGTCCTTCTGAAGAAGCAGAATTCCTGTAAGAGCAGTACACTGTACTGGAAACTTGAACACTTTCGTAGGGTAATTCCCAGGAATCTTTGTGTCTGTCCATAGCTTTGTGAATGGGATGGTCAGGATTAGGGGGATACAGCAATACTGGAAACCAATGGAGACCAATGCAAGAGTTCTATAGTCTGGACAGATAATTTCTGGAAAAAACCATAGCCAACACTTTAGCCAGGTTCCTATGCCTAGGCTGGCTGCTTTTTCTTATCTATCTGTGGTCGACCTTTTGTTCATATCTAAGAATGCTACTAGAAGAGACAATGCCATCATATGTCCTCTGCATGGGAGGACACATAGAGATGAAGACCAGAAGGTCCTCCTCACTAGACACCCCACTGCTTATTGCCAACTAACAAATATTTTCTCAAACCTCCAGAACTTAAATGAGCCTTTGTGCGGTTCCCATGTGTCCTTCACCCGACCTCCACTGCCCCAGGCCACTGCAGGCCAAAGCCTCTGTCTCAGGATGCTGGCTTCCTGCTCAATTGATGAATTGTCAGGCAAGACTGGAGCAACAGCCCCTGCAGACAGTGGTTTCCACGGACTGATAAATGTAAATTCCCTTGTAACTCATTTCTCTTCTTCCTGTTCAGGAGAGTGAAGATATAAAGCAGGCACATTAAAAAAAAAAAAAAAAAAGCCGGTTTTCAGGCTTGGTACTGGCTGTGTGTGGGCAGAACTGATAACTCTTAACTTGTTCTGGGAGTACTGTCCTTGTGATAGTGGGGGAGGAAGAGGCCACCCAAACAATACCCAATTATGTGAGGTGATGAGGGGGTATGATAAGGACTGTGCACAAGCGCATTAATTAAGGCCTCCCTCACCAGGAGCAAGGACGCATATTGAAAGTGAAAAGGTTAGAAACCATAGAGGTATTCTTTCCTGCTGTTGAGGTCCTGTGTCTCCCTGATTTAACATCTCTAAACTAGAGTGAGTTTGAGGCACAGTCACTGCAGAAGTTAAACATTCACTGCTGTCTCCCAGACTGTCCTGCGTCCTCCCAAAGCTGAGCATGAAAAGATAGTGGTAAGAAGTGCCAACCACACTTCTAATCCTAATTCTAAACAAGTACAAACCATCTGACCACCCACCTCCTCAACCCCTTTCTTCTTCTTCTGCCTCTTCCTCCTCCTCCTTCTCTTCTTTGTATTCCTTCCATGGAGCCCAAGTAGTAGATGATCATTTCTAGCCTGGAGGAAAGGGCTCCTTTACACACTTGCCCCACCTTGACAGCTCAACTGCATCTGGCTCTCAACATCCACTTCAGAACCTCTGAAGGAAGTATCTCTATCAGGAATGAGACAGTGTATGATTCATGAATATTTTCTTGTACAATACTCAGAAGCTGTCTATACCTAGAACACAAGACAGAAATCTATTAATACGAATATA